>JARHVA010010677.1:0-141274 GCA_037957365.1 Torreya grandis | reverse complement strand
AAAAACCCTAAGTGTACCTAGGGTTTTAGATTTGTTCAAAGTAAGTTGGATTCACCAAATGTTTTATTATTTTTGGGAAACTAGGGTCTAATTCATAAAAAATAAAGGGTCTAGAGTAAGGGGGAAAATGTAATTAAATATAGTAAAATATAGATTTATATCAATTTGATAAAATTGATTGCATAGGGAAAAGAAGTAACTTATCTAGAAAAACACACTGAAAAGAATGATTTAGAGTTTGAAAAAAGTTATATAGAACTCGGACAGTGTCATGAATATGGATCTAAATTTCACTAAAAAAAAGGATAAGACCATATAAAATAGGACACTTTTGGGGTCTAGTGTTGTTATCCACTCCTGCCACTATTGTCCAAACTGGTCATAGAGATCTAAGTTTTTGGGGTTTTTTCATTATCCCTATATGAATCTACCTGTGAAACCTTGAGTTAAAAATGTTGATAGAGATCCTTGTAAAGCTAATTCAATATTCAAACCCTAGGTCTATCTACACATTTGAAATAACAAACACATCAAAATCAAAAAGGGGAAAAAATTAGGTTAGTGGAAGTATGATCACATGATCTAGAACTCTTGTTGTCCTAATCACTACCTACATTAACCCTCAAGTTAGGGTCTCAAATAAAATATAGTTCTCCCTTAGGGAACGTACATAATTAATGGACATAGTATATGCAAAAATTAATTTCACCTAAGTCCTTCCTTGTTCACGCATGTAAATCTATGTGTGATGTAGAATGTTGAGCTATACTATTGACTAATTTTTTAATTATTTATTGTGTCAAAGTAGTAAGTGCTAGATATAAAATGTCTTACAAAGTCCTTTATATAAGAGACTCTTTATTTTGAATTTGGGATCTTTATTCATATTATCCAACATAAAAAATCTAAATAAAACTTAAGGGAGGGGATAAGAAGAGTTTAGGACCTGTTAAGCAAGAAAAAATGACCATTAAACAATAACTCCAAAAAGGATAGGAGCACTAAGTGTTGTATTCCTATAGAATTCTATTGTTTGAGACTCAAAAAAATAGGCTGGGATTAACACAAACCAAGTCTGGGGGTTATTGGAGGTTTATTGATTAAGATAACAGAGAGGTGATAAAATTAATAAACAAGACCAATATAAGTAAAACAAAGACATGGATAATGTGAATAAGGCTCATATTCTCTAGTTAGAGTCTCCTATGAAAAGGACTATGAAAAGACATGATATGAGTTGTTTTCTAACCAATTTATGGTTGTGTGTGTGTGTGTGTGTGTGTGTGTGTGTGTGTGTGTGTGTGTGTGTGTGTGTGTGTGTGTGTGTGTGTGTGTGTGTGTGTAAGCTTTCTTGATAAGTTTCTCCCAACCCATTCCATCATATTCTATTTTAATAGAAAGTCTTCTTTAAAATAGGATTAAATTCTAGTTATATTTTACAAACAAGATTTACCCTATTTTTCACATACATATAAAGCCATTATAAATATTTTAATATCTAAGAATGTGCATACAATATACCTAAGTTTTCTCTAATTTTTCATTACCATCAATATGAACTAAGAGTAATCTCCCTCATCTAAACAAATAGTTACTTAAATAATTCAAACTTATATTTTTTAGTTTATAACCTATAGCTCTTCCACATTTTAACAAGATATAGGTATGCACTTGGTGTTGGTATATATGCATATATAGATTACTGTAACTACTTGTACATGAAAATATATATACCTATACATTTATTTATACATACAATTCATGCAAGTTTTATTAACTAGATGATTCATTATGCATATGCTCATGTTTACTTATAATAAATATTGTACAAGTCTAAAAAAAATTCCTAAAGCCAACAACTATACTAGTTCCTAAGAAAAGAGA
Source organism: Torreya grandis (assembly GCA_037957365.1). Classification (NCBI taxonomy): domain Eukaryota; kingdom Viridiplantae; phylum Streptophyta; class Pinopsida; order Cupressales; family Taxaceae; genus Torreya; species Torreya grandis. Next base: position 139,390 of record JARHVA010010677.1, on the reverse strand, counting down.
GAAATGCCTGCTCTAATTAAATATCTCCACCAAGAATCCCTAATAAACTTATAGTTGACTAATAATTATAAAAATACTCAAGTTTATTATTTCAAAGTATGTTCTGGTCAAGTATTTGATTATATTTATGTATGTATGTATATATACATACATACATGTGTGTATGTATACATACATATATATGTACATACACATAAATATATGTGTGTGTGTCTATATATATGTATGTATGTGTATGTATATCCATATATGTATATGTGTGTGTGTGTGTGTGTGTGTGTGTGTGTGTGTGTGTGTGTGTGTGTGTGTGTGTGTGTGTGTGTGTGTGTGTGTGTGTGTGTATGTAAGCTTTCTTGATAAGTTTCTCCCAACCCATTCCATCATATTCTATTTTAATAGAAAGTCTTCTTTAAAATAGGATTAAATTCTAGTTATATTTTACAAACAAGATTTACCCTATTTTTCACATACATATAAAGCCATTATAAATATTTTAATATCTAAGAATGTGCATACAATATACCTAAGTTTTCTCTAATTTTTCATTACCATCAATATGAACTAAGAGTAATCTCCCTCATCTAAACAAATAGTTACTTAAATAATTCAAACTTATATTTTTTAGTTTATAACCTATAGCTCTTCCACATTTTAACAAGATATAGGTATGCACTTGGTCTTGGTATATATGCATATATAGATTACTGTAACTACTTGTACATGAAAATATATATACCTATACATTTATTTATACATACAATTCATGCAAGTTTTATTAACTAGATGATTCATTATGCATATGCTCATGTTTACTTATAATAAATATTGTACAAGTCTAAAAAAAAATTCCTAAAGCCAACAACTATACTAGTTCCTAAGAAAAGAGAGAAATGCCTGCTCTAATTAAATATCTCCACCAAGAATCCCTAATAAACTTATAGTTGACTAATAATTATAAAAATACTCAAGTTTATTATTTCAAAGTATGTTCTGGTCAAGTATTTGATTATATTTATGTATGTATGTATATATACATACATACATGTGTGTATGTATACATACATATATATGTACATACACATAAATATATGTGTGTGTGTCTATATATATGTATGTATGTGAATGTATGTGTATGTATATCCATATATGTATGTGTGTGTGTGTGTGTGTGTGTGTGTGTGTGTGTGTGTGTGTGTGTGTGTGTGTGTGTGTGTGTATATAAGGACTATTTCATATAATTTGGACTTATCAATAGTCCAAATTTTTGAAAAATATTAGAAATAAATTGGAGTGTATCAAGATTAACTTGGACTATATCAAGATTAAGTTGGACTTATTACAAATAAATCACATCTATCTAATGTATTTGTGATAAGTCCAAATTACTTAAAATGATCATAAATAATTAGTAGTTAAAAACTATCATTAAAAAATTGGACTTCATCAAGATTTATTTAGAATTATTACAAATAAATCGAATCTATATTATATATTTGTAATAAGTCCAAATTATGTGGCCATTCAAAATGGTTCATAGACTATGCATTTATAGATAATAATATTTGGTGGTTTATTTATTAATAAAAAATAATTCATACATCAATTAGGTGCTTAGATGATATGTGATTTAAAACACCTAGGATGATTGGGATGCCATGTATCATCAGTTGATCATGAACTATCTATTTAATCTAATTCGAGTGACATCCTCATGACTATCAAAGATTATCTTGTATTTGTGTACTTTCCACATGTTGATCATGCGTGTTCTATTATTATATTATTAATATAATTTCCCACATAGTTGAGTTATTGAGGTTATGATGTGTGTTGTAATCTCAAGTGCTCACATTATTTGGGAGTTTTGTTTGGACTGGTCATCCTTCCACACAGCTGAATCATCGATATTGTGCCATGTGGCATAATTTTGAGTGATTGTATGAAGTGTAATTTAAAAAACTTAAAATCTGAATAACATTTCTCAATATGCAGATGCTAAAGAAAAAATCTTGCATGCAAGTGAGACATTTTGAGGCATAAACCCCAAAGACCTTTTTACGTACATGGGAATGTCGAAGTGTATTTTACAAAACATAAAATGTGAAGTGTAAATTATCAAATGTGCAAAATATGAAAACCATTTGGTGAAGACCATTTTTAAGGATGCAAAAATGTGAAGTGGATGTTCTAATAGTCAAATGCTATTAAATAGATGCACATTAACCAAAATATTGAATTGTCATAGTAGAAAATATAAAACTCAAATGTTAAAGTGTATTTTCCAAGACCCAAAATATGAAGAGCCACTAGAAATAAATATAAATAAATAAAATAATAAAACATTATAAATTTTCAAAAGATGGACTAAATTTTTAAAAAACATTCATGTTTCTCATTCCAAAATTAGGGAAACACCATTTCAAATTTCCCAATCTTTTTATCACTATTTTTGTTAGTGCTTAGTGGGATGATACATTCAAATAGTCTATTCACAAAAAAAATAGTGAGAACAAGTGTATGACCTTTTCAATTTTTATTTAGTTTCTAAACATAGATAATACTATCTATGAGAATGGATGGTAAAGATGTGTTAGTTGGGTTTGGCTTCCATTTCTTGTTTGATCAGCTTGAATAAATTTCTACTTCTTCTACATATTTTTTCCCTACATAAATTGGGATGAACCAAGCTATAATTACCCTTCATTCTATATCCCCATTTTTTTTAGTATCTCAATATTGATTTTATCTCTAGCAATGCATATGTTGTATTCCACTCCTATAGAATCATCAGGTCTAACAATTAACATATCTTTGATTTGCACATTTTGAGCTAGATCAAATGTAATTTTTGTTCTTTTGCTTCTTGGACCAACATATGTATATGTAAACACCACTCTAAAATAAAGGGTCCTATCATGAACCATTTTATGCATATCTCTATGCATAGGTATGTCATGGTGAGTTCTAGGCCAAAAATCTCCTATACACTCAACTTCAGAAGGGAACATGTCTTCTTTAATTATGTCATAGATGTTTTAGAAGTAATATTATATATCCTTCCAATTACTATTTATGGTCAAACCAAAATCATTGAATTGTTGTACATACTTATTCAAGTTACATTTAATTTCAGTTTCACTCTTTTTCTAATTATATCTAAGTCTTTTGCAATAACACAAATTTAGACATTTCTCTATTTTTCAAGTCTTTTAAATATATTTTTGTCAAATTACCTTCTATAACACTTGTCTCACCATTTTATTTTGTTCCCCATAATGTAATCACGGGGGGAACAATTTTTATCTCTTCTAGAGTTTTTGTAATGCATAATGGCTGACCTTGCTCCATGCTAAGATGTATTGACCTTTTGTCAAGACTACTATTTCATTTCTTCTCTTTATCTAGTAACTATTAACATACTCTTTAAAATCCAATACCTCTTCAAACAAATATGGCATGAAATTTCTTGTATTTTTATACATCCTATAAGTGTCTATCATATCTACCACACTCCATATGTCTTTCCTCTTTATGCATTCAAACAAGTTTCCAAATATGCCATTGATGTACTCATGGGTATATCCTACAAGGGGAAATCCAACCTCAACATTGAGGAAAAAACCTTTGTATACAAGGAGAGATAAATATTTCAACACATACCTGTACAAAAAAATATGAGTTTGTGAAATTGTAAATGCAACATTAGTTCCATATAAGGTTTAACATTTTTAAAACATAATTATGAATGAAAGTACCTATTATTATTATTCCCACAATATTTGTCTAATTGAAGGTATAATCTAGAAGGATTTTCTTGAAAGAACCAATTGATTGTGATTTTTCTCTATATTTCTTGCATTTAGGGTAATAGTTGTTAGAAAAAATTGCATCAAATAATGGATATTTTGAAGTTCCAAGTTTTTATAGTAAAGATCCATAAGTATCTAGAATTATTATTTCCATATCCTTGAAGTAATTGTTTAATGAGGTGATATTAAATTTATACCCTCCAATAACATATGGTAAAAAATTCACATATCTACCTACACCATGAACATGTGTTATAATCCCTACCATTGACAACTCTAATATTATATTGGTAACTACTTTGATTTTTGTCACTGTCCTCAACACAAATGTTTTTTGACATTCCACCTTGTCATGAATGACACTAAGGCATTCTTCAATGTAGTTATTTGACATTCATTTATGTGTTTAATATATTTGTCTTACAAAAAGTATTTGATTTGAGTGCATCAAAAATTATTGATAGATAAGCTCCTCTTGATCTCTAGAGAATTTTTGTTGAGTCAAGAAGATGCACATTTTTCACCTAGAAAATTCATTAGACATGGCGATGGTCACATAATGAAAATTAGTTCTCCACTTGTTATAGAAGTTTTGATGGGATATTGTCTCATATTCCATATCTGCTAATTGTGCATTGATGTGGCACCTCATAAATTCTTGAGTGAAAGATGTTAAAATATGTCAAAAATTTTATTATGAGCCATCTATATCTACTTGGCATGTTAGTCATGGAGAAATATCTAAAAGATCATCCACCAACTGGTCCAATAAATATTTAGCTACCATTGTCTTCCTATGTGGCTTTTGTCAAAATCTCCGTGCATGGAATGCATTTTATTCCCCATTTTTGTAATAATTTTGAATGTTAAGAAAGCTATTTCTCTTCAATCCATACATTTTAAGCCAAGCTTCCAAAAATATCTCGGTACCCTAAAATTCAATGCTATTTTTGTTTTTATTTTTATTAAAAAAATTGATAGAAAGGGCATCCAAGACATGTTGCGTCCTATTTATTGTGGTGGAATCAAGCAAATTTATCTTTGTATATTTTAGAATCTCAAATGACAATCTTGATTAAAAAAAATTTTTGGTGCAACATTTATCTACATACATTGTTGAAATCTCACTATCTATACTTTCATCAAACTCTACTTGGCTGAGTGAAGTGTTTGGATGACTTCTTTTTTAGATTGAGTATTTGTAGGCATGAGCTAATTTTTTGGATGCTTTTGTGTTAGGAATTTCAGGCAAGGAGTGACTTCATTATCCATTACATCCCAAATGTTTCCAATTTCTTTCTCTTTTAGTGTCATGTATGGTAAATTGATTGCTCTACAAGTCTTAGTGTCCTCTATTTTGTTGGAAGGCCATCTAACAGTAGATATTGTAGTTACCTCTATACTAAAAGTCTAATAATGTTGTATAACATGCCTTATGTAAATTCCCAATTCATTTTCTAAGATTCAGATAGGAATGTAACCAAAAATCTCCCTTGGTTGTGTAAATTCAACAAAAACAAAAACAATGCAAGAATTATACATTTATGCAACAAATATACCCTTTTCCCAAGAAAAGATTTTTTATGATTTGAAATGTGGTAAGATTATCGATAAATTGAACAAATGAATTCAAGAAAGGGTTTTATTGTTCTAATGGTTGTATATTCAGAGCTAAAATCACATTATTTTCTCTTTATTACATGTCATTATCCATAAAAAAAAAATTGTCTATGATATATTGCATCATTCTTGTACTCCATATAAAAAAATATTAACTACATCCCCCAAATTATCCATAAAAGATACAATAAATGGAAGTGTTAGATTTGGATCAAAAGCTTTAGTCACATTAATACTTACACATTCAATAGGTATTTCCTCATTGTGGCATGTGAAAGTGAGATTTAGTCACATTAATACTTGCCGCTTTGTGTATTCTTCCTTCACCAATGACCTTACCATTATTTATGAGAGAAACATAGTCTCCACATTATAAATCTGTTAACGTATGAATTTGTAGCTTGGACATTTACAAAATACATGAGAAGAGTTGTTAATTAGGTTATTTATAAAATCAGTCCAATTTATACCTGCATAGGAGATAAAGCTATATTTATAGTAAAACATAAGCATGGAGATATGTTAAAACCTAAAAATGTTAAAAAGGCAATGCAAAACATTTTTTTAATGACACAATTTATGTCAATCCAAAAAATAATAGCTTTTAATATCATATACTACATACTTTAATTCTTGCTTCATCTTACTTTGAAGGTATCTCCTGGGATACATTTCAAACATGCATCAGAGTGAAATAGCCATGTAGAGAAAAATAGATAATTAAGTCAATATTCAACCATGTATTTTATTACAATACAAAATGATATTGATAAATGGGGTTTTGAGAAAAATTATGGAAAATGATTATCTTCTTATATTTTGGGATTTTGTATGTGATTTGAACCTCTATTGTAGACCCAAATGATTAAATGTATCACTTAGGAGATACCTTTAAAACATGTGTATGGATAACCTTAAAGGTTTGAAGGTAGTACTAGGTGATACCTTGAAGGGACTTGTAATACCTTTAAGCATACCAACGACATTAAGCTTAAGGCTTCGATTTTCAATATTTAAGGACATGTGGCATGCATCTATGAACGTACGACATTTCAACACTCAAAAAATATTTCAAGTTCACTGGGTGAGTGACTCTCTATGATGATTCCAAGTGTCTCCATCCCATTTACCTAGAGACTGATAGATTAAACTTAATGTACAAAATCTTAGGGATGTGTAAGAATTACTATGGTAACACATGTCTCCCTTTGAAATGGCTCTAGAATTCTTGTTAAAAATAGGGCCTACTTTCCTCAGCCAATGGCATGCCTTTTCTTTAAATAATAAATCTCTTCCTTCCTAAGGAGCACTATGATGACATGTGTCTTTAGTAGAAGTGACTAAGACTTTAATTTTGTGACCACACTCACCAATGCACTCAGTCATTATGAGTTTATGATGAACCCAAGTGCTGGTTTCAAGTTTATGGCCATGTTTTTTATTCTCTCTCAATAGGATACATATAATTGTTGCACCATGGGGACTCATATAAGTTAAATTTAATGGTAACCCCTACCTGTCAAGAATTTTTTTTGTGATGTTTTTTAAATCAATGTCTAAGAAAGTGATAGTGACAAGATAGGTATTAAAATCTATTAGTTATGTAAGACCATTAATGACATGGCATTTTAAAAGATTGCATCTTGTTTAAGGTAGATTGAGTTAGGATGAATGACATAGATTATAACACACCCTATGGGGTAATTTTAATATTTAGGAGACAAAAAAGGTCACCATCAAAGATAAAATATTAAATATGAGGAAGAACATTCATGCAAAAGAAATCAGTGCATTTAAAGAAGTTGGAAAGATTAAATTAGATGTTGAAAGACATAAATTTGGGGAGGAAAAATGAAAAAACACTAAAGACTTTGGAAAACAAGATTATTCTACTATATTCTCTTGATATACTCCCATATAAAAAAAATATGAGACCCAAACTTTGGTAGAATAAAGTAATCAAACAACATAGATTACATGTTTAGTCATGTTTAGGAGCAAGTTGTTGATCCTGCTCCCAGAAGTAGAGAAGGCTAAAATGTAGATTGGGATAGGTCTTAAATAAACCAAATTCAATGACCTAGATCCCTTTGACTTTTTAGAAATATTTGAAGTTACTCTCTTCACCCTATCAACACAACCAAGTGCATAAATGAGAACTCTTACACTTTAACATCCACTTTGGGGTTCTGATGTAGAGAGGCTAATAAAGTTACCTAAATTTGGGAAATTAGATGAGTTCATGCATACCTTGTTAAGTAGATACAACCAAGGGGATATTCATTTTCCCAAATATATCACCATTTGGATCAATGCATAGACCATGCTGAGAGCCATAAACCTCTTGAATCATGGAAAATCCTTATTTCCATACAAGTCCACCACACCACCTATTCATCCATATATTTAGAAGAAGTTTCCCACTAGGGTAGGTATAGGAACCCTAATTTAATCCATTGAGTATGTTATAATTCACATTCTGGTAAAGTGTATTACAAAGAGGTTTCATCATATAATGAAGCAATCCAAATAGGCAACAAAAGGTGTAATTGACATTATGTATCGCATGATCCAAAAGAATGAGAACTTTAATTATCCCAAGTTTCTTACATCTGAGCTTACCACTAATATAGAAAAGGTACTTTAAAGTAGATCACAAAATTTCTAGTATTAGTTTCTAGTTTTGTTCTTATGCTTCACCCAATGGAAGTCCCTATTAGACTAAGTTAATGTTACTATGGACTTTTGTCCTGCTACTACCCTCATAGGCATCACTTAGAATAAGACAGTGCAAAATTATGAACAATTGGGGTGGTTTAACACATGATGGCTTGAGGCTCTCGATTTGATTAGGTCACACCCTTGAATTTCAAAAGATGTCATGTAATATTTAGGGTATCATGCAATACTAACCAAGTTGTATAATGGTATTCAAATTAAGGTGCATGAGTTGGCCATGCTAACTATGACTCCAATGCCTTTTTTCACCATAATGGTTATAGCATAAGACAAATTATGGAGGTAGAGATCCCTAGTCATAAAATAACACTGGCAAGAGGAAGAACAATTGTAGCCAACTATGCAATCACAATACTCACCCTAGTAGTTTGTAGCTCTTTCACAACAAAAAAATGTAAATGGAAGGGACTTGCATAGAGAGCCTCACCACCACTAGCTAGAAAGAGATCAAGTCAAATAAAGTCTTGGTTACACTACCCATATATGCCAAGGATATCTTGGGAGTATGATCTCATAATGTTGTGGATTTATGAATGGGAAGATCTTTAATGCATGATCGAAGACATCGGTCAAAAGGTCTACAATAAGGAGGAGGAGAAGGAGTTTTTTTTGGAAATAAGTCCACACATGCCAAGTGTAGAATAAGGTAAGTAGTGACTATTTGGTTGATATTACACAACTCCATCCCTTTATTATTATGGGTACTATAGGTCATGAAGAAGCCCAGTGTGAACTTGTGGTATAAATTTTCTAAAAATATCTAAAAGTTGATTCATCATTTGCATAGTTTGTAGATCTACCAAAGGAAGGGAACTCGATATGGCCAATAATGCACAAAAAATGTATTCATCATCGATCAAGGCCTTCAACCACCTTAATAAAATGTTTGGTATCTTCCAGAGAGATATCCATAGTAAGTAGTGCCCATCATGTGAAGTTTAGGGGCATGATGTGACATAAGGATATACTTGTCCCTCTGATTGAGTCAAAAAAGTTTTTTGTGCAAAGAGGTTTCATAGTTATTGAATTCAAATCTTTAGAGCACTCATAATATAATATGTAAAAATATGATATATATGTAATGGAGGGATACCTAGATACCATTGTCTGAATGAGATCCACCATGCTTTCTTTTAATTCCATGGAGACATCTTTAGATGTTTTACAACTGCCATTATCCAAGGAAATTAAACAAGTGGATGCATTTGTAGACACCTAAAACCCACACATGATAGTTTTTTGTGTCATACTACCTTTGGACCTTTATCTAAACCCTTTTATAAGTTAATGTTACCAAACCCCCTTGAAATACATAATCTAATTGACCCCTTTTTCTTTAGGCCTAAGACTACCAATGGTTAGGGTAACCATCAATGTTTAGGCTCTCCACCTTTGTTTAAGTTTTTAAAAATAATTTATAGTTATTTATGTGAGATATCAACTCCAAAAAATGGCAACTTGTCATTAAAACAAGCCTTTAAAGCTATAAAAATAGGCAACTTTATCCTCTATGAAATTGTTAACTTCCTTTATTTTATTTAGTAACTTCTACCTATAAAAGGATCTGAGGAAGAAGAAAAAAGAGGGAAATCAGTCATCATGCATTCAAGATTTCTTTTATATATTTAATGTCCATGCCAATGAGCAAGAATCATCACTCGAGACCTAAAAATCTATCCAAATCACTCTGAAAGGCCCAAAACACCATTACTCTAGCCATATCACTCCAAAATTCCTCCACTTGATTCCAGCTATTTTGTGCTTGTGTTATTTGGTTTATCTAGTTTTTAATCCCTTTTCCTTATCAGATCCACTAATACCCCACTTTACACTTACCAACCTTGTATCCAACCTCTGTCTGACCCAAGTCCCATTCTATACTTCCTAAGCTATTCAATCCCATATTTGCATAGGAAATTACTGATGGTTACCTAATTGATGATAGTCATCAACCATCCACTGACAGTTGACCAACCACCGATGGTTGACCAACCATCGATGCTTTATTCAACCACCAATAGTTCTCATAACTATTGATGGTTCTCTATGGCATTAGTTTCCAGTAAGCCTTTTTCACCCTTTTGCCTCAAATTAAGCTCCACTTTTTGTGTTTCCCTCTGACCACAATACCCTTTCTAATTTTTTGAACCTAAACCCAACCACCTTAGCATCAAAATTTTATTAGTTTATTTAATAATCAAGTTATCTTTTATTTTCTATCAAACCTTTATTTTCTTATCATTGAATGTACATATCTTCTTTTGTCATTTCAGAATTTATTGCCATAAAACTGGATTGACAGCCTCCTAGCAAGCATTGTGCTTCTTGGATCTGGCTCATGCTAGGAAATCCATTAAAGTAACCATCCAATAACCCCATTTCAAGTGTTTATGCTATTTTCAAGTTATTCTTTCCTAGACAAAGAGGAGTTCCCACTTTCATCTGGATTCACACATGCATTCCACCAAGTATTCTTTTACACACCCTATTACTAGATCTCTTTTATTTACTTTCAAAATTAAGAAATGAGGAAAATAAATAGAAACATTTTGGCATGCTCAATTTATTTTTTACTCATCGAATGAAATCTAAAATTTTATTTTTGGGCATAAAATAAACCTTCTACATTCATTGATTGATTGCTAATATTAGTTCATCTAGTAACTTAGGAGGCAAAGTAATTTATCATAGATTTCACATTTTTTATCACACATTAAAACATACTTAAGACAAGGCCCAACTAGGATTTCATCACCTAGCTATAACCTTACCCCTTTATATCTATCCTACTTGGATTTCACCACTAAGGGGAGAACCAACTCAACTCTCTAGTTGAGTATAAACTTTAAACTTAGTCTATTTTAGCTAAGCACCTAACACTCTTATCACTATGGGAATATGAAATGAGGGCGTAGGCTCCAATATCAATTCACATACCAAAGTTTAACATAGATTTTCTCTCTTTTGAGTGCCTAAACAACTTAAAACAAGCCATAGATTATGACTTTAGGACCTGATTTACAAGACAAAATCCCTCTTCACACTCTCTAAGGTATAAACCAAAAGTGATTTAAAAGGAATACTATGATAAACATGCTTGTAGTGTATACATTGATTTTTTTGAGCTTTTTGGTTGTTCTTTGTTTGAGGTGTGAGTTTTGTCATAATATCCCCTAATTTCTCATATGGTTTTTACTAGACAACAACTAAGAAATCAAACCAACCAACCACCACCATCCTCTTCTTCCTCTATGGAGTACAATTCTAATGATGAGGGGTGACCTCATTTTTCCCCCTCTTACCCAAATTCTAGTTGTATTTGAAAATAATGTTGACTTTTTGCCTTCCTTAACAATAATCATTTAACTCTTCAAAACTACCTTAACACCATAACTCACCGTACCTCCATTGCTTTGGTTCCCCCTACTGACCTTTCTTATGGAATGTTATCCCATATTATGGTGGTTACTACCTCAACCCAAACCTTGTGTTTTTCCAACATTCAATCCACCACCACTACCCAAACCTAATCTAATATTCCAACCTCCAACGAAATACCTCCTACCACACCCTATACTTCATATGTAGGCTCAAATCTACCTCTAGTTACCTATACTCCACTTACCATGGGAGTATCTTATACCCCCACTTCTACCCTTCCTTCGGTACTAATCAATCCCTTAACCACTACCCCATTTCAGAATATAGTGCTTTTTATACCACAAACACTTCCACCTATCAACACTAGAGTCACCACCCAACCTCCACCTTCCACCTCAACCATACCTTTTATCCAACCTACATCCATTCCCCAATAAGTACCTATGACAACATATCAATATGGGTACATACCACCTTTCACTTAGCCATTTATGCCTATTAGATCTTATGTAGCACCATCTCAACAATGTTTTACCACTTACCAATATGTGGCCTCTTCAATCCCTTCTACCACTTATCCTTATATAGTTGCCACTCAACCTCAATATAATGTACCCCTCAATTATGCATCTTCCCAACCTCAACTGGATTTGATCAATATGTTAATGGAAAAAATGACTAACTTGGAACCATCTATTTTTGGATCTCATACACTCTTATCCTATGACCAAATTTTCAATGAACCTATTCATCCATATATTCCCATCCACTCTTATCATCCCTAATGGTAATTACCTAATTTTTCCAAATTTCAAGGCAAGGAAGATCCCTAATAACATTTGAGAGCATTCTATCATTCTTGTTACTTGATCGCATATGATGATGATCTCCTCCTCTAAACTTTCCCAATGTCTTTATCAACACCTTCCCTTGATTGGTATATCACCCTCCCTATGCATTCCATCTTCTCCTTCTCTCAACTATCCCAAATCTCTTTAGAACATTTCTTGGTAAACATAGCTAAAAAGGTTTCCATAACTAACCTCTATTCTATTAAGCAATTTGGTGATATATCAATTGTTGATTTTGTGGCTAGATGGAGTGACCTCATCAATCAACTCTCTTTCAGCTTGACCCAACATGAATTAATCAAAATTTTCTCTAGGGATTGTACTAAGAATACTACACCAAATCTTCAAGTTTAAACTTTTTAAACATTTGAAGAGGCATTTGACATAGTACAAAAACTTGAAAACTATGCCATTGATGAAGGGAAACTAAAATTATAGAATAAAAATTCTACTTTCAAACCCAATGACCCTCCCTCTATTAAAACTGCCAAACAATCCAATACTAAGGCAAAAACATCCACAAATTCAATGGTTCTAAAAACTACCCCACCTCCAACTGTTGACCAATCACATCAAAGCAATTCTTCCAAACCTTCTTACCAACAAAATCAAACATAAAATCAAGCACCCCCAAGACAATATACTCCCATTCGGGAGTCATATGCATTTATTTTGTATATATTTCTCATGGCCAACCTTATCCAAATTCCACCAATTAAACCACCCCAACAATTTGATTATTCTTTCCCTATACTAGGGTGGTATAATGAACATGACCATTGTGCCTTTCACTGAAGTGTTGGACATAACATTGATAGATGTAATACCTTTAAAATTCTTTCCCAAAATATAATTGATAGTGGGGATATCACATTTGATAACTCCAATGTACCCCCTAATCAATCTCTTGACATTTTTTCTAAACCTTTACCAAATAATGCTCCTTCCACCCAACATCATAACAATAAACCCAAATCTTCTAACTCCCATGAGACACATTTAATCAATGTTATCATTAATGTGACCATATTTAAAGAGATCATTACCATTATTGCCCAAATAGAGGAAGCCGGCCTACCATTTATTCCTTTAGAGACCCAAATGGAGGAATCATTTTTCTCTCATTTTGCACTTGACATGACCATGGCTTTATCTATCCCTCCTTTGGTAGAAACACCCAAGAATGAAACCATTAATTCAACCACTTCCTCTACCCCTCCAACCCAAGAATCACCTACTTATTTGAACATCCAAGATAGGGAATAAGCCATACCTAATCCTTCCCTTAGAATATAACACCTACCTATCCTATCATAGAACCATCTTCAAAAATCATTCCCCAAAAAGAGGTCACCTCATATACCCAATTGCTACCTTTGGAACCTTTCACCAAAGATACCAATACTAAAACCACTCCTTCACCCAAGGGCTTAATATTTGAGACCAATGATCAAGGCACTACCCCCATTTATAAGCCCTTCTCTAGGTTGGTCTAAAGTTTAGAGTTCACATCCCAGCCTAACTTTGATAGAGCCACCTTTTGGCATCAACTTGGCCTTCCTTATTAAAAGAAATTTGATTCCTCAACTTTTCCTGAGTCCATGCTTAAACTCATTATTACCACCCTACCAACTACCTCTTCTAAGGTCATAAATGAATCATCTCAAATACCTCCACCTAAAATTACCAGGTTACCTCATGCTTCTTTCACAAAAATAATCAAGAATCTAGGGATCCTTCCCACACCTAGTCACACTCACCCTCCTTTGAGATTGGACTTACCTCCATCAAATGTACTGAAGCCTAATCCCATTAAGTCCCTTAAAAAATAAATCCTACCCAAACCTCCACCACAAAATAGACCTATTCCACCTCCTTCCAACCTAACTTCCATTTTAAGACCTCATCCTTTTACCATTCCTATTACCTATTATTATTCTAAGAAACCATCTCCTTTTTCTCTACTTATAACCACCAAACCCTCAAGTGCTTCATCATTCCTAACCAAACTATCCCCATTTACATTCCCACCTATAACCAAACCTGCTACATCCAAACCTCCAACCATCAAGCCAATTATATCCAAGCAAACCCAATCAAAATCCCCAATCAAAATCATTCTCCCAACCACAACTTCCTTCAAGAAGCCTATGCCCACTAAAGCTCCCATTCCTAAAATTAAAAACTTATTACCTTTAACACCTTTGATTGAGTCCTGCACAACTATATAGCAAAGGTTTTTCAAAACCTCCTTTATTAGCTTGCCTCTAATTAAACCTTTTGACCCCACCCATCCTAAACCAACCTAGTTTAATGATAATTTGATATGTCTTTACCATAAGACTCTTAGACATGGTACTAATAATTGAAAATATCTCTAAACACTTGTCCATAATCTATTTGAAAAAGATGATCTATTGGAGGATCCCCTTTTACCTCCATTGCCAATCTTACCATCAACCCAACTTGCCCATCCTCTACCCACTATACCACTCCTACCCAAGAGTAAAAAGTAGGAACTGAAGCAAATATCAAGTCCCCTTATCCACACCATTCATATGGTCACCCATTCCTAGGCCCACTAGAAGGATAAGGTGAAAGCCAATGTAACCATCCCCTAGACTTACCCTTCAGTCATTCAACCTACCAACCAAACCCTAGTATCTGCATCTCTACCCTCATAAACATCAAAACCAAAAGTCTCCATTTTTGGAGCTCCACCTCCTAACCCCACTCCATTCATACAGTGGATTGTGTTGAAACAACTTCACCAAACATTAGTAAAAAGGAGACTTTATGATTTAATTATCACCTCACCTCAGCATTCCAAGCATTAATTAAGGCTATGTATTCTATAGAAGTTTAGCTAGATGATATACCATCTCTTACATCTTTTTTTAGCCCTTCACTAATCCACCCTTATCACTTTTCATGATTTATAAATCCTACATTTTCATACTAAAGATCTTGATCCTCGCCTCTTCATTAAAACATACATCAATCAGACCTGCATCAAATGGGTAATTATTGATGGAGGAGTTAACATCAACATCATCTCCTCCCATTCATATAATCAACTACAACTACCCAAAAACATCATTTTTGAGAGTAAAACAATCCTTCACTCTTTTAATGATGTTATGGTCACTACCTTGGGGAAGATTCTCTTTAATATGCTTGGGGCCTCATACCATTCTTTAACTATTTTACATTGTCAAGGGTGAGTTTCAATATAATGTGTTATTTGGATGTCCTTAGATCTGGGCTATAATTTTTATTCCTTCCACCCTACATTGATGTGTCAAATTCAAGCATGAGGGATAAGTTATTACCATTACAGTAGATCTGAGTCCCTTTTCGTCTTGTAATGTGACATATCAATGTAATGATGTTCTTATTCCCCCTTAATCTTCCTCACAATCCAATTCTAGCCAAATGACCTTGCCAAACTAAACCATCAACACCTATGTCTATAACAATGATGAAGCATCAACTAGCTTAACCATCCTCTCCTTTCAGATTCTGGTCAAGGACGCCTTGTAATACACTTTTTAGTGACTCTCACTAGGGGAATATCAAATTTTAGCCTTAGATGCCTTCCCTACTCCACATGAGTACAAGAATATTCAAAATCACCCTTCCTATGAACCTAACATCAACACCATTATCCCCTTTAGGATCCCCAATAACTAAATAAATTTTTTCTTTGGTGGATTGGATCATCTACTTCTTTCTACCACCAGCACTCCTTATATCCAACCATTCACCTCTGAATTTTCTTACCTAAAAAACTAAGCCTTTGCCAAAACCTACCTTTACTAGTGTAATTGGAATGGGTTTCATCTTAGCCTCTATGACTGAGGACCTCATGAGTTTCCCATTATCAAAACCCAAAAACCTTATGAGTTATTTGGACTAGGGTTTGAACCACCAGAAAAACCCATGTCACCAAAACCTATCACTACCATTACAAAAGAAATTCCAACATCACCAACCCCATCTTCCCAATCTAAAGAGTCCAGCATCATCCCCCTTAACTTTTTTTTATCAATACTGTTAGCTTGAGCCCCCTGATATATCAAAAAGAGTACTGAACCAAAATTACTCCTCTCATCCACCCAAGAATGATTGAACATGACTCACCCACTATTATCACCATTCACCATCAAGATGACAATGTCATTCTCACCTATCTCAGTTTGGGGGATTCTTCTATCCATAAATCTCTCCCTCCTGAAAACCAAACCATGGTAAATGAATCAACCATTGATATTAATTTGGGTACTCAGGAGGGCCCTCGTATCATTAAAATGGGCTAATCTTTAACCACTAAAGAGTGACATGATTACCCTCCTTTCCTTCATGATAGTAACATAGAATTTTCTTGATCTTATCAAGATATGTCTAACATTTATCCTTCTATTTATCTCCATAAGATTGCCACTCATCCTAAAGTTAAGTTAGTTCAGCAAAAAACTTCATCATATGCATCCTCGCATAGATTTCCTCATCAAAGAAGAACTTTATCACCTCCTATCTATTATCTTAATCCTAGCCATAGATTATCCACAATGGGTTACTAACATCATCCCCATTACCAAACCTATAGGGGGTATTCACCTCTATATTATGTTTTATGACCTTAATCTTGCTTGCCCTAAAAGAAACTTTTCCCTACCTAATATCGATCAACTAGTTGATCTCACGGCTAGCCATGAAATGTTATCTCTCATGGAAAGTTTCTTGGGATATAATAAAATATTAATTTCCCCTAAATAATATCATAAAACTTATTTCATCACCCCATGTGAAACTTTTTACTATCATGTTATACCCTTTGGACTAAATAACATGGGGGCAACCTATCAATGGGCCATGACCTATATCTTTCATGACCTCAACCATAAAATCATCAATGATTATGTGGATGATCTCTTGGGGAAATCCAAACATCCCTAGGACCATTTGGCTATTCTTACCATCATATTCAAATGACTAATCCATTACAATGTCAGGGTCAATCCTAGAAAGTGTATCTTTGGAGTCTTATCAGGAAAAATCTTTGGCTTTATTGTTTCTCTTTGTGGAATTAAAATAGACCCCACCAAGTTTGAGACATTTTTGAGATGCCACCTCTTACCAACCTTACCCAACTTTTCATCATGTAAGATAAAATTTAGTCAATCTGATGCTTTATCTCCTAATTATATGACAAATTCCAATGCTTCCACTACCTCCTAAAAAAGAAGTCTCCTTCAAATGGATTAATGAATGCCAAAAATCCTTTGATGCAATCAAGGAGTATCTTCTTTATCCACCTATCCTCATTCCTCCTAAAGAAGACTAACCCTTATATATATATATATATATATATATATATATATATATATATATATATATATATATATATATATATATATATATATATATATATATATATATATATATATATATATATATATATATATATATATATATATATATATATATATATATATATATATATATATATCTACCATTGATCATTCCTTAAGGGCCATGCTCACTCATCATGATGAATAGAATAAAGAGTAGGTCATCTATTACATTAGTCATACCTTAATAGAATATGAAACCTGGTATACACATCTTTAAAAACTTTTCTTGCCTTAGTTTTTGTAGCCTCTAAGCTCTATCACTATCTTCTTAATTATAAAACCTATGTCATCAGTAATACTAACCCCCTCAAGTATATGCATTCTAAGCCATATCAAAACCAATGTATGGCTAAGTGGCTCATGCTTCTAGTTGAGTTTTATCTTGAGTTTCTCCCACAAAAATCCATTAAAGGATAGGTCATATCTGACCAATTAGTTAAATCCCATCTACTTGATAACCAACCTCTTCCTCTTACCTTTCTAGATGAGTCTATTGTAACCTTTTCTTTGAAGGAACCTACCTACCAAATGACCATTTTTTGATGGCTCTAAATGCCAAAATGGTAGGGGTGATATATTAATTCTCATTCACCTTAATGGATAACCTCTTCCCCTTTCCTTTAAACATGATTTTTAATGCACCAATAATGTATCTAAATATGAAGCCTTAGTCATAGGTCTTCAAATTGCCTTGGCTTTGGGGATCAAAATAATCAGTGTCTTTGGAGACTCCCAACTTGTCATCAACCAAGTCACAAGATCTTATCAATGCAAAAAATATGTCCTTTTGATGTAAAAATAACTTGTAGATGTACTCTTTGCATCATTCAATCATTACACCATCTAATTGGTTCTTCAATCCACAAACAAATTTGTAGACACCATGGCATCCCTGACTTCCCAAATTCAATCTAAACCAACTCAATCTAAGCTACCATAAATAATTTTATCACACCTTCATATATCAATATAGAACTTCCCACCATTTTTAATGTGAAAACATCACCTCCTGATGTTTGGTATGATCAAACTTTCAATTATCTTAACCTTGGCATTTCCCCCCTGATCTTTCAAAGAATGCCCATAGAACCTTTATCCAAGGTACCTCTTGTTACACTATTATAGGAGGGATTCTATATAAATGAGGTTTTTATGGCATCTATATAAATTTTATATATCATCATGAATATTCTCATGCCATTAAGGAAGTTCATGACAACATCTATGGGGTACACTTTAATGGCCTAGCTATTGCCAAATGTATCCTTCACCTACGCTACTATTGTCCCATAATTAAGATTTTTGTGACTATGTCAAAAAATGAATCAAGTGTCAATAACATGCTAATATTCATCATGAAAATTCTTATGGTCTTCAAGTATCTCAATATTATTAGTCCTTTTCATAATGGGGTCTTGACCTTATTAGGGAGATCGATCCCCATTCTTCACAACAAAATCAATATATCATCACTACTACTAAATATTTCACCAAATGGTTGGAGGCCATCCCACTTATATCAACTAAATCCAAAAATATCATTGATTTTATCAATCACCAAATCATCTACCATTGCCATTTTAGTGTCCTTCATAAAATAATCACTGATAACAGTAAGTCCTTTAAAAATAAGAAATTCCAAGAACTTTGTGACTCTTTTGGCATCAATTTAAGCTTCTCCTCACCTTATCATCCACAATCCAATATAAAAGTAAAATATTCCAACAAAACCCTCATCAAAATTCTCATAAAGGTAGTCAATGCTTCCAGTCAGGATTGGCACCTCCATATCCCCTTTGTTTTATGGACTTATCACATTAGTATCTAAACTGCTACAAGTGCAACACCTTTTTCCCTCATCTTTGAATCTAAGTTGGTCTTGCCTCTTGAAGTCAAAATCCCATCACTTAGCATACCCTTACATGAAATCCTCTCTAAGAGTGACTATCATTAAGAATGCCTTACATGCCTATTGCTTCTTGATGAGCATCATCTTTCTATGCTCAATCATCTTCGTGTCTATCAAGAGTGAATCAAGTGTGCATAAAACAAACATTTTAAAAATTGTGAATTCAACATTATAGGCCTCATCCTTAAATAAAATCAACATGTAACTAACATGGAGAAGGCCAAAAAGGGTAAGTTTGCCTTTAACTAACTAGGACCCTACATTGTAACCCATAAGTATATATCTAGTGCTTATCATTTGTCTTCTCTCGAAGGTTATATAGAACTTAAGCCAATCAATGCTTCACATCTACATCATTTTTATTGTTAAAAAGGATCGAACTCACTTCTATGTCTAACTTAAGCTCATCCCTTGGTTCACAAAACTTCTACATTCTCCTTTATCCTTTGGGAACAATTGATTATAACTTGGAACCATGTGATTCATTCATCACAAATAAAACCTCATCCTAAGTATGGGTACCCTAACTCTACCAATAACATGGTTCTCATGGATACTTTTCATCTTCTATAGATGGAATCCCATGATTAGTTGATTTTCAACCCATCCCTTTACCAAATAACCTTTTGTGCTAAAGTTTTAATTTCATATGGGTGGATCATTATGCATAAATAGACTTGTCCATGTTTAAATTCATAATTCAAAATCATAGTGTCACAGACTTCTCCCTTGAAGGACAACTACCCCATAATTCAAAATTTCTTAAAATAGACTACTCCTTTAAAGGACATCTATAAAATTAAAAATTTTAGACCATTCCCATGAAGGATGGCTAAGCAAAATCATTTTAAGCTTCCCACATTAATTAGCTTCAAAAACTTACTCCAATTATAAAATCAATGAATAAAATTCTATAAAAATAAAAAATAATTAAGCCACAATCAACTCTTAGAAATGTCATTGGTATACTTCTTGCATCGATCAATCTACCTAATATACCAGTAAGATGCAATCAACTATTCTAAATAACACTAGTAGACTTCTTACATTGACTAATCTACACATTACTATAAGGCATTGACTTGTCTACTACATCCTTTTGGGTCACCTATAGAAGGGGCAAGCTAACCCACATCAGGATACCCTTTTACTAATCACCTTCTTATTGATCACCCAAATTTCCTTCACTCCTCACTAAACTTAAGGTATTATGAGCTTACTTGACACAAAGTGATTGAGACACCCTTGTTATCAATCAAAGCATGTTATTGCAAAGCACTTGATGGGCTTGTGTTCACGAAGTCAATCCAGCTATGGTTTCTTATTATTAGGTTCTTACTAATTAGAAAAATATGACTCTTTAATATCCATTTCTTGGGACATGTGTGCCTTTTGACCTGATCAAACATTCCCATGACAAACATAATTTTACACCCTCTCCTACCATAACCTCAAAATAATACCAACAATATTATCAAGTTACACCTATGCTATCATATCTTACCATTAAAACATTTTTATATGTCTCAATACATCACCTAAAATATCATCACATCCATTATTTAAACTAATTCAAATTAAAATAGTTTAGTCACCACATTATCATCATCATGTCTCAACTAGTGAATTAACATAAGCATATTCTTAACAAAAAATATTCATGACATAATCATAATTGAACATCAACATCCTAACCCACATTATAACCATAATTACAACATCATCATCATACCTACACTAATAGATCATAAACAACAATCATGATTCTAATCATCAAAATCAACATCACATTGTAGTCCTTACAACCATAATCACAAGAATAATCATAAACATCATCATAATTATAACATGAATAATCATAAATAACTACTAGCATCCTAATACATGTGATCAACATGAGCATGAATTTCATCATAAATATAATCATCAACATCATCATAATACAAAATAATACACATGAGTCTCTCTCATAAATACATATTGCCTCATCAACACGTAGGCTAATATCAAAATATACATTTAAAAAAATGAGCATCATCAAGATGTCATATATCAAAGACCTAAAACACTAGACATAGAACCATTGGTACATACTCCATCATTTGGTGGTGAACTCCCTAATGTACCTACATATGCTATAATCAATGCCCATTCAATTGGTGTAGCACCTGCTAAACCCTTGACCAAGATAGCCCTATATGCCCCTTATCTTATCACATCTAGCAAATAGGCTAACACAATAGCCTCACAGTATCAAAGATCTTAAATAGTGGCTAGGTACAATGTCCTTAGCACTGAGTCAACTAATCCTCCTTCTATCATGGTCACCCTTGCTCTCTATCTCAAATCATCTCATTCTTATATAACTAACTTGAGGCTAGACCTCATTGTACCTTATTATCATATTAGGGTGGTTACCTACCCCTATAAAGTGACTATCTATGCCTAAAATGTCATCACCTATCCCTATAAAACTATCACCTATGCATGTGTCCTTATAAGGGCTACCATAGTATGGCCATTCGATCCTCCACCCTATACCTGTGTAGGATCAACATCCATAGGTTGTTTGCCTCCATCCCTCCATCTAAAATTTCTAGC
The DNA here is from genome assembly GCA_037957365.1 of Torreya grandis. Taxonomy (NCBI): domain Eukaryota; kingdom Viridiplantae; phylum Streptophyta; class Pinopsida; order Cupressales; family Taxaceae; genus Torreya; species Torreya grandis. The sequence continues at coordinate 117,063 of JARHVA010010677.1, read as the reverse complement.
TACATATCTATCTTGATACCATCGCGTATATCCATTAATCACTCCCACATCATCTATAAGATCTCTCACTAATAGTTCTTCATGATCTAACACAATAGTATCTGGCTATGGATCCAAAAGTGGGTACTCCACATCTTCCCTCCTATAACATTGAACATATGGGAGTGTATCATACACTATCCCAAACTACCTCTAGAATCAATTCACTAAGATGTGCTCAATCTCACCATCCCATCAGCCATAAACCCACTTCTAACTTTATAATGATAGCATGTGGTACCTATAACTTTTCCATAAAGGCCAACTCACATAAGGCCTTCATACAATGTATCCTCCCACTAAACCCTCTAAATCATTTTGAAACCAATTTATATCCCTCACTCTACCACTAGCCCCTAATAGTGTAAATTCACCTCACCACCTCATGAATCCAATCCTATAGTCAGTCAATTCATATCCATCCCATGGGAGCCCAAGTGGTCTCAGTACATGTATGTGCTCATATACCCAAAATTGGAGAATGAAGATGATGTTAATACTATACCATATCCCTGATTTGAATGCCTAAATCTCTCTCTATATATACATGAGTAACATTGGATCCCATCCAAAAATCACACACCTTAGAAGTATCTCTATCAACACTCCCAACAACAAATATGGAAACTAATTTCTACTTAAATTTGATACTGCAAAATAAGATATATCAATCATCATCATGGTTACAAGGCATCTATCCTTTGGGGCCCTCTAATACAGTGGCCCATAGTACACTCCATTAGTATGGTACCTCACTTGGGCTTGATCTATGAAGCATGGGATATAATGAGAGGCAAGTGAATCAGTAAATCATATATCTTATAAAACTTTTACTTAATCAAACTCCACTTAACCATACATTCAAGATATGTAATAAAATTAAAACAATTACGTACACCACATAAGAGACAAAGAGAGACACCATATTTTTATGTGAAAACCCAATGTGGGAAAAACCACAAAGAATAATCTCAAGTATATGAATGGGCACCAACTTGAAGTAACACCAACCCCTTTGCCAAGCATCAACACAACAACTATTTGTGAGCACCAACCCATAAAATCACCAACCCCTCTTGTGTATAAAACACAACTATCCCTCAATGTTGATTTCTCAACAAATGATATAACTCTACAATATCTCTTTCTATTCTCTCCTCTTTTCTTATATACAATAATTACAAATCATGAACTCTCTTACATATCCGAAATGGCTTCTCAAGCCTTTATTTATAGCTTTCCAAATGACCTTTGGCATTCACATTTTGTGATCCTTCACTCCTCATGAAAAATGGTGCCAAACTTGCATGACCCTTCAAATCCTTTCATTTGAAAAGTCACATGGTGACCCTTCATGGGAAAATGCATCCTTTCCCCTTTTTTCTTTATCTTGGTGACCTTTTGAATTCTTTAAGGCGACTTTTCATGGAAAAATGCACCCTTCTTCTTTTATCTTCACTTTTTGACCCTTATAATTCCTCAAGGTGACCCTTAATTGGAAAATACATCATTTCCCTCTTTTATATTTTCCTTGTGACTCTTTGACTTCCTCATTGACACTCTTTTGAATTTATAATACTAAAAATATATTCATAAATATTAAATAAATATTAGCACATTTAGACAAAATATGAACATTAAAAACACCTTTAGACAATAAATGCTATAGAGCCTTTATCACCAATAATGCTAGACATTTGAAATCAATGACAATATTTACAACAATATCTCCCTTTGTCATTTATGGCAACCTCAAACTGAAACTACCACATCCTAAAACCTATATTTCACATGCCAACCTACACATACTGCCAACTAAGAAAAAACATATAGTAACTCCCCCTTACTATAGCATCTTATACCTATTCCTATACCTATTTTTGTACTTATTCCTATTCTTCTCCCCCTTTAACATCAATCAAAAAGGGTATATCCTAAAACTAACTCTTAGCTCCCCCTTAATTGATATTGATCCTCAATCGCATGAAGTAAAAGACATTACTCCCAACTTCTCCTGTAAATACTTGAATGTATCTTTTGGTAGTGCTTTTGTGAAAATATTTTCTATTTATTTTGTAGTACTGATATATTCCATCTTAACCTATTGATCTTCCACTTGTTATTTTAAAAACTAATATCTAATAGGAACATTATTTGTTCTTAAATGCATCACTAGATTCTTAGAAATATGAACAACACTTGTGTTGGCATAGAAAAGAGAAATAGGTTCATCATATTTTTACTTGATATCTTCTAAATTTTGTTTCATCTAAATCACTTGGGTACAACACAACACCACTACAATATATTCTACTTCAGCTGTAGAAAGTTATACTGAGTTCTACTTCTTACTTAGCCAAGATACTAAGCTATCATTGAGAAAGAAAGATCCTCCACTTGTACTCTTTTTATCATCCAAAAAACCTACCCAATCTGAATTTGTATAAGCAACCAAAGTGAAATCTCAACCTATGGGATACTAATATCCATAATTCAATGTCCCCTTGACATATCTAAATATTCTTTTCACCAACTGGACATGACTCTCCTTTAGAGCTGATTGATATCTTGCAATTATGCCTATTGCATGCATGCTGTTTGGCCTTGATGCTGTCAAATATAAAAGACTACCAATCATATATCTATACAAATATTGATCTATAATAGGTGAATCTTCATCCTTACTTACCTTGTTTTCTGTACCCATTGGTATGCCAACTAGTGCACAATACTTGAAACCAAAATTTTTAAACATCTCATTGACATATTTATTTTGAGATATGAAAATTGCTTTTTATGATAAAAATATTTGCAACCCTAAGAAAAAAGACAATTATCCAAGAATAGACATCTCAAATTATTTTTGCATATTATCATAAAATTATTTTGTCATCTTTTCTATGTTTCCTCCAAATATTACATCATCAACATATACCATAACAATCAATTAATGCTCACCTTCTATTTTGATGTAAAGATTACTATCATGAAAAAATCTCTTAAAACCTTGATCTTGTAAGTACTTATCAAGCCTTACATACCAAGCTATGGGAGCTTGTTTCAATCTATACAATGCTTTTTTCAATCTGCATACATGGCTACTATCATTTGAGAGAATAAATCCCTTAGGCTACTCAATTTAGACATCCTCTTCTAGATTCTCATTTAGGAAGGTAGATTTGACATCCATCTAAAATACTTTAAAATTCTTAAACACTGCATATGAAAAAAACATTTCAATAGCCTCTAACCTTGCCACTGGTGCAAAAGTTTCTTCAAAATATATACCCTCAATCTAATCATATCCTTTACATACTAACCTTGCTTTATTTTTGGTAACTTCACCATCTTCATTTAACTTATTTTTGTATACCCATTTTGTTCCTATCACATTTTGATCTTTTGTGTAGGAACTAATTCCCAAGTACCATTATTTCTATCTGATTTAATTCTTCATCCATTGCATTAACCCAATGATACTCATGTCTAGATTTTGAAAAAAATAGGCTGAATTTTGGATAACAAAGAAAAATTAACTTGCTCAGATTCACTTACCATCATCCTTCTAGTGTGAAATCATTCATTTATGTTCTTGATGATGTCACTCTTATTATAATTTCTATGAACATATTAGGATGGGGTATTGGTGTCCTTTTTATCCTTCTTCTCATTCTCATATGATTCTTCAAAATCTTCTTCTTTAATGATTTCAGGAGTGTTTACTAGATCACTGGCTCTTTGTGTTACATCTTCATCTATCTAGACACTTGCACTTTCAACAATCTTCTTGGCTATTTTGTTATAACATTTAAAAGATTTAATTTTTATAAAATTTCCAAGAAATATACATTCATCTATTATAGATCCAAACTTACCCAATTTTTCATTGATTCTTTTTATGAAGCATTTACTGCCAAAAACTTTGAAGTAATCAACTATAGTTGGTTTGTCTTTCCATAGATCATAGGGAGTCTTGTCACTCTTGACACTCAACGATGCTCTATTATGATATGCACTATTATACCTACTACCTCTCTCCAATATTTATATGGTATCTTGGATCCATTTAGCATTGTCCTCACCATCTCCTGAACTATTCTATTTTTCTCCTCAACTACTCCATTTTGTTGTGGAGTTTTGGATACTAAATAATGTCTCTTTATCCCATGGTCTTCATAATTCTCAATAAACTCATATGAAAATATTTCTCCTCCTTGATCTAATATTAGGCACTTAGTCTTCAAACTAGTTTCATTCTCAATAAAAACCTTGAATACTTTGAAGTGGCTGAAAGCTTTTAATTTTTTCTTCAAAAACATCACCCAAGTCATATGTGTAAAATAATAAAAAAACATCAAATATTTCTCACCTTGAGTACTTTGAGTTCTCATAGGTCCACATAAATAAGTGTGAACAAGCTCTAACATCTGAGTGGTTGAGTATTTTTCTATTTAGAACCATCTTCTTACCTACTTCTCATGTTGACATGGTTCATAAAGCATGTTGGAGGGCTTTGTCATCTTTGGAAGATCTCTAATTACTTGCTTCTTGTTGATATTGACAAGATTGTCTAAATTTATGTGTCCCATTCTCTTGTGCCATAGCTAACTTTCCTCAATCTGACTCATATAACATTTTTGACCTTTGATATTTGATAACATATACAAATTGTTGCTTGTCCTATGAGCATCTACAATCAACACATCTGAATCTTTTCTCCTAATTTCACAACCTTCTACATAAAACTTTAGTGTGTGTCCTTAATCACACATTTTAATTACACTCAATAGATCATGATTAAGACCTTCTAGATATAGAACATTTTTATTCTTATTTCTACCATTATCCAAACTTAATGTACATTTTCTAGCTATTTTAGCATTAGTATTATCTCTAAATTTCACTATGCTACCATTGATCTTATTTAGATTTATGAACTTTCTCTTGTTTCCTATCATGTGCTTTAAAAATCTTTTATCAATGAACCATGGATTATATCAATTTATTACATGCAAAGTTGTCTGGACTAACATAGACTTTTTAGGTTGTTTCTTCTACCATGAACTTGTCTAAACTTTCTTCTTGATGAATGAAGCTTTAAAAATTTGGTCCTTCTTGACTAACTCTAACATGCTTCTATAATACTAGGATGTGTTTGAAATTATTACACTTGTAACATATTATGGACTCTTTATCAAAACTTGATAGAGGAAAAAAAGAGTTGTGGCTTCTACTTGACTCTGCATGAGTTTCCTTCTCATTTTTTCTGAAATTGTTAGCTCTTTTTTGACATTCTATTTTCTTATGACCATAACCATTATAATAAAAAAATAACCATGAAAATAGAACCTATTCTGATTTGTGTATCTTTGACCTAATTATCTTTTGTAGCTCTATTCCTTCTAACCTTCTTTGTTTGAGTTGTCCTCTACATTCTTAACTTCTTCCCTTTTTGTTTCTTATTTTTTAAGAGCTTTAACATAGATCTTTTTATTTTCAAATCTAATACCTATCTTATCTAATATTGATTTTTAAATTTATAATATTTTATTCAACATATTATTGTTATTCTCAAATTTTGAATCATTAGTTGCTTTATCATTGACTTTTTTATTTGTTTTCTCAAGAACTACATTTAAAGAGATAATTTCAACATCATACCTTTCAAATTATTCACTTACTTTTTATAACTGAGCTATTACATCTTTGGTATTTTTGGCTTCTTCAATGTGTGTTTGTAGATATTCAATTATTTCCTTTGACTCCTTTTTATTTTTCTTGATCTGGAGCTTTAATCTTGGATTCTTATTCTCAAGAGCTTGTAATTCTTCTTTGGCCCAAATGAGTTCTCCTTCTAGATTTACCTTAGCTTCATCATGTTCTTCTTCTTGATCATATGTACTTTTGCTTTTGGAGGCATCTTCATCTATGGTCATGAATAGAATCTCTTCTTCATTTGAGTCACTGACTCCGCTATCTTTGGCTAAGCTAGGATCTTTAGAATATAAACTCTTCTTCTTGAATACCTTTTTGAATTTGCCTTCAAAGTTCTTCTTGTATGTAGACTTTCCTTCTTCATCATCACCATTATTCTTATCTAGGAACTTAGCTATAGAATATCCAATCTAACCACATTTAAATGATAATTTTCCTTGATATTTACCTATGCCCTTTTTCAGCTTGTAGATGAATAGATCTCTATTGTCATCTTCCTCATTGTTAGAGCTATCACTTGAATCTTAACTTTTTGGCTTATCTTTCTTTGATGTCTTGAAATCAGCTTCCCTCTTAAAGGTTTTTCTTGTTTGGTATACATCTCATATGTTATAAGAATACCATGTAGTTCATCCATTTTTAGCTTGGCTAGATCCTTCATCTCCTCAATTGTTGAAACCTTTGCATCATATCTCATTGGTAGAGATCTCAAAACATTTTTTACCATTGCTAATTGTTATAACTTTTCTCTAAAGCCTTAAATCTGATTAACTATTTGATCAACCCATAAAAGATAACTTGTTATGTTTTCTTCCTCTTCCATCTTCAAACTCTAAAACTAACTTTTGAAAGTCTAGAGTTTAGCTTGTTGAACCTTTCCATCACTTTTGTAAATATTCTCAAGCTTTACCAAGTGTCATGAGCATATTTATATTTCATAAATTTAACAAATTATGATTCACATAAACCACATAAAATAGCATTTAAAGCTTTATCATTATTTTCACTTTCCTTCTTTTCTATCAAAGTAGTTACAAGTGTCTATGGCTCTTCATATTCCTCCACCAGTACTTGCCAAATGTTTAATCCAAGGGACATAAAGTAATTCTTCATCCTTATTCTCCAAAAGGCATAATTTTTTCATAAAAAAAATGTGCCTTATTTGTATAAAAACCTTCATGTGATCCAACCATCATGCTTTCCTTGATCTACCTTCAAGTTGCTAAACTCTTTTCAAAAGAACCTGCTCTGATACCAATTGTTAAGTATGAGATATACTAAGAGAGGGGGGGTTAATCATTGTATCATATATCTTATAAAATTTTTACTTTATCAAAATCCACTTAACCATACATTTAAGATATGTAATCAAACTGAAACAATAACATGCACCATATAAGAGAGAAAGAGAGACACCAAAATTTTACATGGAAATCTAATGTGGGAAAAACCATGAAGAATAATCTCAAGTATATGAATGAGCACCAAATCAAATTATAAAGCTCACAACCATCAACTTGTAGGAACACCAACCCCTTTGCCAAGCACCAACACAACAACTACTTGTGAGCATAAACCCACATGAGCACCAACCCCTTGCAAATATTTGTGAGCACCAACCCATAGGAGCACCAACCCCTCTTGTGTATAAAACATAACTATCTCTCAATTTTAATTTCTCAAAAAATGATATAACTCTATAATATTTATTTTTATTCTCTCCTCTTTTCTTATATAAAATAATTACAACCCATGCACTCTCTTGCATATCCCAAATGGCTTCTCAAGCCTTTAATTATAGCTTTCCAAATGACCTTTGGAATTTAACCTTTGTTACCCTTCACTCCTCATGGAAAATGGTGCCAAAATTGCATGACCCTTCGAGTCCTTTCATTTGAAAAGTCACATGGTGAACCTTCATGAGCAAATGCATCCTTTCTTCTTTTGTATTTATCTTGGTGACCTTTCAAATCCTTTAAGGTGACTCTTCATGTAAAAATGCACCCTTCCTCTTCTGTCTTCACTTGGTGACCCTTCAAATTCTTCAAGGTGTCCTTTCATATAAAAATTCATCCTTTCCCTCTTTTGTCTTTTCCTCATGACTCTTTGACTTCCTCATGGGCCCTCTTTTTGACTTTATGCAACCACAAATATATTCATTAATATTAAATAAATATCAACACATTTAGCCAAAATATGAACATTAAAAACACCTTTAGACAATGAATGATATGGGGCCTTTATCACCAATAATGCTAGACCTTTGACATCAATGACAATAAACCCATTGCTAACTCTGTAATGATAGTGTGTGGTCCCTATAACCTATCCATAAGGGCCAACTCATATAACGCCTCCATACAATGTATCCTCCCACTAAGCCCTCTAGAGAATTTTGAAACCAATTTATATCCCTCACTCCACCAGCCCCTAATAGTGAAAAATCACCTCACCAACTCATGAATCTAACCTTGTAATCAGTCAACACATATCCATCCCATGAGAGCCCAAATGGTCTCAGTACCCATATGTACTCATATCCCCAATAGTGGAGAATGAATATGATGCTAATATTTTACTATCTCCATGATCTAAAGGTCCAAAGATCTCTATATATATGTAGGAGTAACACTAGGGCACATCCAAAAATCATAACTCCTAGAAGCATCTCTATCAATAGTCCCAATAGCAAACATGGAAACTAGTCACAACTCAAATATGGTATCACAAAGTAGATATACTAATCATCGTCATGGTTAGAAGGCATCTAGTTTGTGTGCCCCTCTAGTATAGTGGCCCATATTACACTCTATGAATATGGTACCTCACCTAGGCCTGATCTTCACCATATATCAGGTCTATGAAGTAATCTAGCTCATCATTCTAAATGTTTTATATTGGCTCCACCCAAATTGGTAGTCGAGTAAACTATGAACATCCTCTAATAGAATAAACATCTCTCTAGTCAGTAATACGAAGGTATTTATTATAGGGTCTCATCTTTTGATGAGTTCCACATTCATCACCATGTCACATGGAGGTGCTGGTAGTGTCTCATGGTCCTTAGGCCCACATCTTCCATATAGCTTTAATCTGTATTAGCCATCCCATCATGCACCTCTATGAATATATTAAGGACTCTATCCCTTATCTGAATCTACTCATGGGCTTGCATGATAGTCATAATAAAGTTAATATTTCTATGTTTCCCTCTCTTGCTTGACACACACCCTTGACCTTTATTTTTACTAAATTTTACACATCCTTGTTAATTTATAATCTCTACCTCAATCCACTCTTTCATCTTTTGACTCTTTCCACCTTAACATTGTGACATATCTTAGACCCATTACCCACCCTCACCTAATTTTCACCTAGACTCATTTTCCTTAACCTTTTTGCCTTATGATTTTGGACCTTTTTTGGCCAACCATCAATGGTTCAAGGCACCATCGATGATCCCTAGATCTTTTTGGCCCCCCATCATCGACTATTGATGGTTGGGTCAAAGCATCGATGGTCACTGTGTGTGACCATTGATGACAAAACCCAAATACTTGATCCTAACCTAAAAACACTTAACCATGTTAAAAATCCATCACAATAAAAAATTCCTACTTATCTACTTCTTATTTCCATCTACTTAACCTCCCCCCCCATTTTTTACCCCACTTTCACCATTTTCACCCATACCTAAACCTAGGTCATCTAAGCCTAGGCCTATTCCTTTTCCCCAACCTAATATTACTTTCCCTAATCTTCTCTACCTTTTCCTATACCTAAAGTCTTGTCCTTTTATAAATTTTAAAACAAACACTACCTCATTCCATGATCAGTGGCATGGTTGAAGCCCTCTCACTATTGATTGGCCATGTCCTCATCCTTCATCCATCACCCTCAATCACTTGAGACCTTCCACCTCAAAAATATTACCAACAAATTGACAAAACATACAAAATACACAAACTCCATAGAGATAAAAATACCAAAAATCAATGAGTGATAATTAACTTCTTGTTTTTACTTTTGACATTTAGATTTTTAGGGTTTCACCCTAACCATCGATGGTTAGGGTAACCATCGATGGTTAACCCTTGGAGCACCCTACCCATTGATGGTTTGGATCCCTCACATTATCCAAATTCTCTTCTAACCTAACTTTTTATCATCTACCTACCTCCTACCTAGAACTATATCTAGCTTGAAGTTATTCTAGATGTTCATATCCATGGAACTATGTAGGTAGTGTCCACTCACCTTATGCAATCAAAGTTAGCTCAGCCACCTCTTCACACTAAACCCACCCATGCTATATCACACCATGTTAACTTTGATGTTGATTTGTTTTTGACCTAATATCTTCACATCTTTCATGCCAACTTTGTGTTATCCTTTGACCAAACCAACCAAATTTACCAAGTTGACTATTAGCATTTTGCATTGCTTTATGCCCAACCTAATCACTTGGGTAATTTTGTAGGAGCATTTCCTACATAGGATATCTACAACCTACCTTGACCTTGCCTCGATGACTTGAGCAGAATGAAATAATTAGCTATGACCAATGTTGTAGACTAATTACCCTCTCTTATCTTTCTATAACTTGACCTTACTTTATAACCTTGACAATTTTCATCATTATGTGACTTGGATATCTCTCTTCATCACTTTTTTTACATGAGATTGTGTCTTCACTCACTAACCTCTTTCATGTCACCCACCTTATACCATGTATCAAACCCTGACCTAATTTTTTCCTCACCTCAATCATCTCCTAGTTTGAGGGGGAATACCTCCTTCCATACTCAAGAGAACCAGACCTAGACCTCAATTAGTTTCCTATTTTTGTTTTTTAGCTTGCCTAAAGTTACACAACAAAAAAGGGTAAAATGTAGACACCTAAACTAGCACATGACAATTTTTAGTGTTATACTACCTTTAGAATTTTATTTGAACCCCTTTATAACTTAAAATCACCAAACCACCTTGAAATTCATCATCTAATTCACCCCTTTTTCTTTAGGCTTACGATCATCGATGGTTAGGGTGACCATCAAAAGTTGGCCTACCATTAATGGTTGGGATCTACACCTTCTTTTAATAACTTTAAAGCATTGCTAGATCTTTGTAAAATATTAGAAACTCCCAAAAATGGAAACTTATCTTTAAAACAAGCCTTTAAAGCTATGAAAATAGGCATATTTATCCTCTATCAAATTGGTAACTTCCTTTATTTTGTTTAATAACTTCTACCTATAAAAGGAGCTAAGGAGGAGGGAAAGTTTGGGTAATTAGTCATTAAGAATTCAATATTTCTTGTAGATATTCAACATCTATACCAATGAGCAATCATAATCACTAGAGACACAAAACTCTATTGAAATCACTCTAAAAGTCTTAAAGCACCATTACTCTGCCCGCATCACTCCAAGATTCCTCCACTCGATTCTAGGTATTTTTTGCTTGTATTATTTGGTTTATCTAGTTTATAATCCCTTTTCCTTATTAGATCCACTAATACCCCACTTTACTCTTCCTAGCCTTGTATCTAACCTATGTCTGACCCAAGTCCTATTATGTACTTCCCAAGCTATTCACTCCCAAATTTTCATAGGTAACTACCGATAATTACCTAACTATTAATGATTATCTACCAACTAATGATGGTTCACCAGCCACTATTAGTTTACTTAACCATAGATAGATATCCTAACCATTGATGATTCTCTATGGCATCATTTTCTAGCAAGCATTTTTAACCCTTCTGCCTCAAATCAAGTTCTACTTTTTATGTTTCCCTCTAACTACAGCACCCTTTCTAATTTTTTAAACATGACCCTGACCACCTTAACATAAAATTTTTATTAGTTTCTTTAATAAGGAAGTTATCTTTTATTTTATATCATGCCTTTATTTTCTTATCATTGAATGTACATATATTCTTTTATCATTTTAGACTTGATTTTCATAAAAGTGGATTGAGAGCCTCCTAGCAAGCATTATGCTTATTAGATCTAGATCACACTAGGTAATTCACTCAACTAACCATCTAAAAATCCCATTTCAAGTGTCTATGTTATTTATAGGTTATTCCTTCCTATCCAAAGAAGAGTTCCTACTTTCATCTAGATTCACGTACACATTTCACCAAGTATTCTTCTACACACCCTATTACTAGATCTATTTTATTTACTTTCAAAATTAAGAAATGAAGAAAATAAATTGAAATAACATTCCAAAAATCTATTGTGAAAAAGGATTCAAACTTGGAACATTTTTTTTAGCTACATAGGGAGAAAATAGAAGCAAAAAATCAAATTGTTGACTAGACGGCCCATCAATGCCTCTTATCCTACTCTGGTTGTGTAAGTCCTTGGTGATCAAGTAATGTTCAAAGACAAACAACTCACCACATTGTTGACTCAGCTAACAAAGGATTGGATGAGTGCACATAAACTATGCACCCAAGGATAAGCTATCTGCACTGAGATATAAGGCATTTTCAAAATTCTAGAGTATGTATAGGTCTTGGATACTACTATGCATTAGGATAAGCATATTGTGAAAGGAATAATTGATTAGAGGTAGCACCTTGAAAAATATTTATATTCTACTAAACTAGAGTCTACAATGGTGGATAAAGATAAATATATATTGAATGATCGAATGGCTACTAGGGAAACACTAAATGGTGTATTTCAATAGTATTTAGAAGCTAGGGATATCATGATGAAGAAGGTCTGAGTCTAGTAGAATGAGATAATATGAAACACATTTGCAACAATTCAAGCCCAAAAGATTGTAGATAGGTTGGATGATATTATGTTAGATATCTAGCTTAATCTGTCAAATGCCAGAGACTTCCTTATCATCATAAAAGAAGTAGATGTGCATAATTTGATGGTCATCAGATTCCACTACATGTTTTGCTTACCACAATGTGGTAAGTACTTAATTATTATAAAACACTCAAGCATGAACTCTCATAGGTTGAACTATCTATTGCACATATCAGATATGAACCTAAGTTTATTTCACTATAAGAGCTCTAAGTAATTTTTTAGAAGAGAAAGATGGATATAAAGGCACAGTCTAGGCATCCACAACCTACATAGTAGGTAAATGTGTAGTTTAAGCTTTGTAGTTTAAGAAAATAATTATTTGTCATTATAGTCATATAGAATGTCCAACTTGGTAGTTTGAGTGTGGCTTGAGACACCCTATCCATAGGTCCTTTTTGCATGGTCTTGCGACCCTTCTAGACACCTCTTTTCTCATTACCTATCATCTAGAACATTTTAAACCCTGATTCTACATTAGCTAGATATTATTCCACGTGCCAATATTATTCTCCCAAATCTTGATCTTGTAGGATAGGAATGCCCCATTTAGACTATAGTGTTGGGCATCAAAGTGTCCCATTTTTGGTGCTCCTATCCTTTTGCACTTTGAGCCCCAATGATCATTTTAATCCAATCTTTATCTGTAATTAGGTCATCCTAACATGAATACATCTAACCCATGATCAATTATTCCCTATAAAATCCCACTCAAAGCTCATTTATAAAGGAGATGACAAAACTTACAAAGCAAGAAAGAATAAAAATAAATCACTAAGTTAAACTTCCCTATTATTTGCATACAGTCACCTAACATAGATGCAAACCTACACAAATCCTCATAACAATCCTTATCCACCTCAAACACCATAAATTTGGAATTTTGCATCTACATTACATTATTGTATAAATCACACTATGTGGGAGAACTACATATGGATTGATCCCTCTTCAGAGTATTGGTATATAGGTAGCATGCCCATACAAGGGGTGTGGATTGCACATTAAATACATCTTACACACTAACCACACCTCTCTTTCTCAAGTGACTCAATTTTCATTTTATCAAGCATGATGGAGGATTAGGGTTTGAAGACAAAATTAGCCCTATAGTAATTTTTATTGATAACTAGTACTTGATTTTTCATAGGTAGTCTCACATAGGCACAACATAACTACCTATAAATTTGTAGGTCTCTATGATCAATTTGGACAATAAAAGTAAGAGTGGCAAATAACATCAGACACCAAAGCATCCACTTTTTAGCAGTTTTATCTTTTTGCCCAACAAAAGCTAGATTTAGGTTTATGATACTTTATCAGTCACGTATAGCCATTTTTAACCTCTATATTAACCATATCAGTCTATTTTCAAGATAAGTTATATTTCTTCTTATTAATTTCTATTTTTAGAAAGGTGAAAAAGATAAATTAGGACTATATTTATTGCTATATTTTTGTACTAATTTATTAATCTAGACCCTTAAATAAAATAGGAATAAAACTCCATTATTTTATAATAAAGTTAAATCATTTGGTGAACCTGACTTACTTCATTTACATACAAAAACCCTAGAAACCTTATGGAAAATTTATTGCTAATTTTAGATATATTTCTGATTTTTTTCCTACATATATAAATCAAAATTTCACATTTAATTTTTAAAATTCGCCATAGTAATTTTAAAAAATCATTTCTTTCAAACCCTAGCTAAATATACTAGGTCCCTAGGATTTTGAGGTATCACCTTACATGTTAGTGATACTCATATCCTTTTTATGCATATTCTAGTTTGCTATTTTTAAGAAATTACATTTCCTTTATTTAGTACTTTCCTTCCATCACATTTATTTATTACAAATTATTGTAATAAATTAAATCCACTTTTGCTTCATTTTCCTACTTTAACAATGGAACAATATACTAGCTTTGACGAAACTAATAAGAGGGAACTTCAAGACCTTTTAAATAAAAATATTAATATGCAAGATGATATGCTTAAAATACTAAAAGAAGAAAAACAAAGAGAAAATAATGGTCAATCCTCTCAAACCAAAAAATAACTAATCACAAATGACACTATAAGGGCAACTATGTCTCAACAACCCCTACAACAATCCAACCTTCCTATGACACCACTAGTTATGGCTAGTACATCTTCATCTCCTAATGTGGTTGTCCTTATGTAAGAGAAAATCTCTTAAATCCAAGGTGATACATCTTGAGAAAGGTTCCTCTAAACCAACACAATATTTGGACTCTTTTTCTCTACTTCATACACCATTAGCATGCCATATTGCTTCTACACCCTTGCCACTAGGTTTTGTTCCACCCAATCTCACTCTATATGATGACAAGGGTGATCCAAAGACACACTTGAAATATTTTCATGCAATATGCTTGGACTATGTGATAAATTAATGGTTATTAACCAAGTTATTTCCATGAATCTTAAAGGATTATGCTTTATAATGGTTTTATAGTCTACTGAATCAGTTAGTCAAAGCATTCAATCCTTTAGCTGACATGTTCCTAGCTCATTTCAGTATTAACATATGTGACAAAGTTTCTTATTCTCAAGTTGCTTAATAAAAACAAAGGTCAAATGAACATCTAAAAAATTATGTTCTTAGATATAATACTATCTTGGCTAAAATGATTATTTGATGACTAGACACATTAAACTCTCATGTGGCATGGTCTTTAGATATTCTTAATCCTTTCCCTCGTTGACATCCATTATTATTCAACCTTGGCCAAATCCTATGCCATTTATTTTATCATGTGTCATTCTTATTTTCCACCCTACTATTGATTTGTAGTTTAAACCCTATGAGTCAAACTACAATGACCTGTGGTCCATTTGTACTATGTAGACAATACTCAATTTTTAAGGTCAACTCAGTCACCCATTTCCCATGTTTTCACCATTTTGTGAGATTATTTCTTTCTCAACACTTTCCATTTTAAAATATATTTTAGGCTATTGATTCATATTTAAAACCTTATAGGTGTAACTACATCAACCTAAGGTCCATTTGGGCTATGTAGTGATGCTCAATTTCTAAGGTCATCTTTGTCACCCCTTATCCTAGGATCTTGCCCTTTTAAAAGTTATTTTAGGCAATTGAATCATAGGTCAAATATTATGGGTTGAACTAAATTGACCTGAGGTCTATTTGGACTATGTAGGTAATGTTTAATTTTTGAGGTCAACTTGATCACCCCTTTCGTACTCTCTTATTATTTTGAGAGTAATTAATATCTAACACTCTCACTATTTTATGAGCAACCATTATCTAATAATCTCACCATTTTTTGATCTTATTTGTTTTTAGTATTTTTCCCTTTTTCAAGCTATTTTAATCTATTTATTCATAGTTTAAACCCTATGGGTGGAACTACATTGACCTGAGGTCCATTTGGACTATGTACATAGTGTTCAATTTCTTAGGTCAGTTCAACCACCCTTTATGCCAAGCTCTTTCCATTTTTCAAGTTATTTTAGGTAATTTATTCATATTTCAAACCCTATGGGAGGAACTACATTTAGCTGAGGTCCATTTTGACTATGCATGTAGCACTCAATTTTTGAGGTCAAATCGATCACCCCTTTCCTATGCTCTCACCATTTTATAAGTAATTTAATTAATACTCTCTCGATTTTGCATCTCATAATCCTCCATTGATTTGAGATGCTAAAAAAAATTCAAAATAATCAAAAGACCTAAAATTTGGAAATGGATTATAATCTTAAAATGAGGTATAAAGCCCCAAAATCAAAAAATATTTGTCTTGTCCTAAATCTAATCAAAATCCTTGATCCACTCCTTTTAAGTCCTAAATCATTGTTGGGATGTGTCCTTACCAAATATTCCCTACTAGGGTAGCTTCATGATTGGTTCCAATTATTTTAACCATTATTAGGATGTGTCCTTCCATTTCATGTATCCTTGATTATGGGCAACATCCTTTTATCATTATCATTGAGCCTTTATGCATAGATTTAGACTTGGTTAAACAACAAGATGGTTTATTTTTATTTTATTTTCAAGTTTGTGAGTGTGTGTGTTTGCTTGTTTATTTATTTTTTTCTATTTTTGCCTTGAATCATTCTATTATTCCAGTAGGGTCATCATCATGGTGCTTCCAATCACATAGTTGTACTTGAGTCAATCCATTAGCATTTGTCAACATTATCATCATGGTTTTTATAATTGGTGTGTTGTTATCAATTATCTATTGGATTAGAAGCTAGTCTTTGTGTACATTACATCTAATTCATCATGATGTTTTATAGTGTGGTGCATACTATTTCATGCTACATCAAAAATTTAGATCTAGGAGTCTACTCAACAATGCTACAATGCAAAATATCATTTTTCACTAAATTTCCATCCGATAAACCATATGTCTAACTTATATGCTCTTCATGATACATATAAGAATATAAAAATAATCATGATCATTTTATTAACATGTTAACAATCCAATCACATCATTATTAAATGACTATCTTGTTCTTCTGATTATCATTTAATTTATCACTTTGACCATTCATAGGTGCAAAGTTTTTTGTGGCTCCTTAATTTTTCAAAAGTCATTATACCATTGTATCAACATTTTCATCACTCCTCTCATGTTTAATCTATGTGACAAGTTAAATCCTTGAGTTATGCTTGCCAATTAATTAGTTAAACATTTACATCATTTAACAATGAAATCCACCCTACTAAGGCTAATCATTTGGAATTATTAATGATTAAATATTCTCTACTAGGGAAATATATTTATATATCTATACCATCATCTTCAAGACCCTGTACCTTAATTTATCTCTACTGGGGCATATTCTTCTAATTCTAAGCCCCCAACTTTTCATCCTATTTGGGGAAAGTTAAAGTGTGTCACTTGTTTTGGGATACATGCTTATCACTTCTCCCAACCTTGGGGCCAATTTTAATCTACTATTCTTAACCATTGTTATCAAAGTGTGAAAGCATTATCTCATTTGGATTAAGCTTATCCATAATTTAAGTTCACCATTCTTAATTCTCTCTTTTTCAAGTACCCATCTATGTCTTACATGCCCTATCAAGGGGGAATCATGGTTCACTCATTATTTATTAATCTAATATTTTTATGAATTTTTTATTCTTTGAAAAGTCATTACTTCAGTTGTGTCTCGCAATTACTTCTCAAATAGGGATAAAATGTAGATATTTAAAATCAGACACTTTGTGTTAATTTCAACCTTCTTTTCACTAATTTATAATCATCCCTATTTTTATCTAATTCTAATTCATAATCACTATTCATGGTTTACTATTCACATATTTATTAATTTAATTAATCCAAATTAGTTAGCTAATCCTTCCTTAATAAAAAATTCTATGGATTTTAAATATTCACAATTTATATAAATCCAAAAATATAATTATCCTCACCTCATGAGGCCATCTTCCACTCTATTCTCCTTTTCAATTTTGAAATATTCCTTAGGACCTACCTATCCCCCATCATTGAAATTTTTTATAATATTATCTTCCTCATCTTTCTAATTTAATAATCCACCTCATATTCCACTCAATTCCACTTACCAATTTTATATTATATCTTCCTCCCAAATGAATTTTATATTCATTTGTGAGTCCCACATGTTCTCCACTCAAATTTTTAAGTCAAAATTCCAATTTTAAATTTAAAAATATATTTTATTATCATCCCTTGATTTGAATATCAAGATGGATGGTTCACATTCATCTCAAAAGTCTATAAATTGGAGGTTCTTCCTCCAATTTAGAAAACAACTTCTCTGTTCTAAACTTACTATGTAGGAATCATTATAGGGGCTTCAAATTTCCTCAACACTTTCATCATGCTAAGCCAAAAAAATCAATGTGAACAAGAAAAGATGATTCCCATAAGGAACTAGCATTTCTAAAGACATCTAGCTCACAAGCCAAGCTCAATCATACTTCAATTGATTTGTAAGAATATAAATCATAAGGTAAATATCAATTAATTTCATTTTTGTATTCCTTATTTCAATTCATATTTACTCACCCTCAGTAGAGGGATACTATATGTTTTTATTCTCTACTATTTTGTTAATTTATAACCATACAAGCTGGCTCTTCCTCTAGTACATTAAATCCCTATCTACACCTATTCCCTCCCAAAATCCCAATCCTATTATATAATCATCATCCCAATATCAATACGTGATTGATAAAATCTTTCATATTACATAATAGGTATCCCACCTATCATACCTTTTTTAACCTTCATACACCAATCCACTGTCAAGCTCTTATGAGTTATTAACATCAATAATATACTATCCAACACCCATATGGCCTTAAAGCCACAATAAATGAAAAAATAAAATAATATATTATGATCACCCCTTCAAGGATATTCATATATGCAATAACTAGGTTCATCTAAGTCTGAGAATCATCTATTATGGATATGAAAATATCCCCTTCCAAACCACAATCAAACTTTTCCACTTCCAAATAAAGGTCAATATAATCATTCTATCCTTTACTAATCCATATTAAATGAATCCTTTTTTGTTGACTCACCCATATTTGACCAATATAAAACCATTTTGGTCCACCCATATTTGATGAAGGACCCATATTTTATGAGCCAATCCCTGATGAAACATTGCTTGACCAATCACCCATCCTTGGCCAACCCATATTTTATCAACCAACCATATTTGACCAATATCCATTATTTGATGAAGCCGTATTTTATAATACTATCCTTGGCCTATCACCCCATATCCCATCATATATTAAACCATATAATACCCAATAATGTATGTCTCTAGTGATAGTAATAATTGTAGACAACCAACATCAAAATGCCTTTAATGTCAAAAACCCCACCCTAAATAATAAATAATCGTCATAAATTGAACCAACTTAATAATAAGCATACTATCATGCTGGAACAACATAATTTAGTATATCTACTTTCTCATAGAATCAAAAATCAATAATAATAATCAATCATTGCTACATGGAGATAGCCTCATGGATTATTTCCAAAGTAATAAATATCCTATAACAAGAATAATCCTAGAAATTATGAAATATAATGGGAAAGGCCTTAGCCTTCATTGATAGGGAATTATTGATCCCATTGATGTACATGTACACAAAGTTTATCATAGAATTGGCTACAACCCATCTATAATTTAACATAATGGTGCTACTGATACTTTCACATTTTTTAAGGAATCGTCATCCGACATTCATAATGGCTTCATTCATAGTCCCTATGAGGATGATGCTAAAATAATCATTTTAAAAACATTACCATCCATACCATCAACCATATTGGCATTCAATCTCCCACATCCATTGACTAGGATTAACAAAATCACTTGCCATCAACCTTCTTCCATAACTATCAAACAATGGTTGATTTCATGACTGGCATCTAGCTAAAAGAGTATAAAGCTACATCAGTACTGTTGATGCTTAAAATTGCACTATTTCCAACACCAACATGGGAAGTTTCAGGAATGTGGGATTGCAACCTAAAATGACCTCCAGATTCTAAAAAAGCTAGCTCTTCTTTATCTCAAATGTATTGTGGGAAAAAGGGATAAAAGTTAAATAGCATCACCAATGCAATGAAAGAAAATTTAACTATGGCGATGCGCCTGAGTATGATTTGTTCCTTAATACTAAGCACAGTGAAGCTATCTTTAGGATTTAATTACATTAAAGAGCAAACAATGAATGATCAATGTAAAAGATGAAAATAAATAGAATCAAAGGCTCACAACTTAGACAATTTTGCACTAACACAAAAAATATCAGCAAAGGCACAAAACTCAATTTTATTATTAATTTTATAGTCACATAAAAGGCATTGATACATGCATAGTTATACACACTTTTTGAATTAAGAAAATATAACAAAGGCAAATGATATTACTGGCCATAGCAAGAAAGTCTCAAAAACTTCTTGTAAATCTCTAATAACAATCTATATCAGAAAACTCTTTCCCTTTCCTTCATCCTTTTTATTCCTCCTTCCTCCTAGTGATTTTTTCTTCCTCCTTCTTGAACCTAAAATTTGAACCCATATTTATAGCATAGGACTCGCTCGATATTTCCTACACAATCAAATTTCAATGGTCTAACCGAATTAAAACTTAACTAGAAGTGTCTAACAGAAGATATCTTTTAGATCTAAAAAAGTTAGCTTCCTACAAGTTCGTTGGCTAAAACAGATACATGTGGCACTTTCTATTATGAAATAGGCAAGGACACTTGGTAGCATCCGCTTGTTTATAGAAGCTTTAGAGACTTTTTGAAAGTCCTGCAGAAGATGACATGTGGTGGTCTCTGTTGAGCTTTAGCTACACTATAGAAACATTTGGGACTCATTTTAGATTCACATGGATGATGAAACTTGGTGTGTTCCACTTGCTTTAGCATCTCACTTGGGGCCCACCACAGTCCTTACTCAATAATGAAATAAAAAGAAGAAACTACGGATGTGGACACTTGGTGGTCTCAACTGAGCTTTAACAAGGGACACGCGGCACTTTTTGCTACATTTAGAGAAACATATTAAAACCTTCCATAGTTTCCACTTGGTGCCCTCTAAGGGACTCCAAGAGAAGCTTATTGAAAGAAGATTTTGAAACTTATAAGAAATTGAAATGTGGATGCCAACACTTGTCGAGCTCTATAGGTATATAACAGGACACATGGCATGTTCCACTCAACTTATAGAAATTATAATGTGTCTTAGTTGATGACACTTGGCATGTTCCATGTGACTTTAAGACTTAGATAAAAATTAGGAAAAATGAAAACCTACACTTGAGCTCTATGTCAAAACCCTCACTACCTCAAAACATACATGTGCAAGGTCAAAAACTAGAGTGCACAATTGAAACTTAAAATAAAATGTACAGTATTTTACTCTACAGTTCTTGGTGACCCTAAGGAATTTTGAGCCTGCTCAAAAAGAATCCATAGAATATATAAAAATGTAGCAAAAATCACAAATTCTATAAGGCCATCTGATAAATAGACCATTCAGCATTAGATAGTCCCTATTTATTTTGCAAATCCTAGAAGGCTAAATCAAGGTTAATGATGTCCTTATGCAAAAAACTCTACAAAACATGAACTACAATCTTCAATTAGAAATCAAGCTGGGCCATGGGGATCAAAATAGCTTCCACTTTTGGCACTGATGAAGCATCTGATAAACCTTGGAAAACTAACTGATCATTTTGTCTAGCTAATAACAAAGGCTTAATCTCATCAACCATTAACACAGTGTTGCTATTGGGAAAAGGGGAGGGAAGACCCAATTGCACCAAATCTTCAATATGCTTCTTCATGTCTTTTACTCGCTCTTTTACCACATCTAGGATCTCTTTGCAATTAATTGTTGTGGAGTTGCAACTGAGAACTTTGTTCACCCTTTTTACAACAATCATTATGTCACTAATCCCTAATACTGATAACATTTCATCAGTTGTGTCATATAGCTTTTTCATTAGCATTTGAGAATTAGACACTCTCAAAGAGATAGTAGATAGAGTGGCCTGGACTGAAGTCTCTACCTTTTTGCATAATTTTTGTGCATTTAGTAGGAAAGTTTGAGAGGGTCTAAAAAGAGTAATCTCCTTAGAGATTCTTTTCCATACTGATACATATAGCTCCTTGACCAGGTTCAAAACTCCTATATTTTTTGGCCTATTAGCCAAATCAAGTGTCAATTGTTTTGTTATTTATTTCTTAGCTTGAAGTTGGGCATGTATGGTGGTGGTATTATTTTTCTCATTCAACAGCTTTTGCTAGAACTAAGTGACCTATTGTAGGTTTTCTTGACATTTTTTTTATAGTGTTGCCTTTTCTTGCCTTAGGGTTATCACTGCAGCTTTCTCTTGTGTTAGATCTTCTTTCAAAGAAGCATTTAGGGACTGAATAGCCTAGTGAATTTGACAAGAAATAGTATCTTGAAACTATTTGTTGAGACTCTATTTCATCATTCTTTGTTTTGATTTTTGTAGCCAGATTGCTACCATTTGCTTTCTCTTGAGCTAGATCAGCCTCCATCTTTTGTAGCTTCTTTGATACTTTCAAATAATTAGTAGCTACAATAAAAGTGGTTTCATTCAGTAGCCCAACCCTATCATATGGTCTAAAAAGTGACATATCCATAGCAACTGCACTCATTGTATAATCTTGAGGCTGCATCTGCTCATTTGGCCTGACTATATTAGGTGATAAATGAGTCACAGTTAGCTGCTGCTAGATTGGGTCAAATAGTGACCTCATATGTGGTGCAGCTAGAGATTTATTATCTTTCTTCCTCTTTTTATCCATCTAGGCTTCCCTAGCCTTCTTAGTAGTGTTTTCTTGAGCTTGGAAGGTAGAGGGAGAGGTAATATACCTGCCCACAAAAGGATAACCCTGTGGCAATCCATAGGGAATAGCCAAATGTTAGCTAGGGGGAATCTAGGAAGGTATTATCTTTGGGATAGAGGGGGAACAGGGAGGCAATGATGTGGCCTATGATGACATGGCCTGAGTAGTAATAGGTGGGACAAATTTGGAAATTGGCACATCAGAGGTGGCAGGGGATAATATTTGGCCAGTTGGGATTGGCACCCCTATAAAAGAAGAAAATGTTGAGAATAAGAAGGAGAAATAACACATACCTGAGGAGAAGTAGATGTACTCAGTAGTTGATTTTGTGAGGGCTCTACCTCCTCATCTAAATCAAGCTAAAGTTTTAGCTTCTTATGTTTCCTTGGCCTTTCTTCTTCTTATTGTGTTTCCTTCTCTTCAATGTTTACTACTACTACTAGTGGTGATTGCACAAAACTGGGAACCCCAAAGGTTGACACTATTGAACAAGCTCTAGGTGGTGAGGATACCACATTCTTTTGTTTTCTATAGTGACTATAGATGAAGTTTGTCCTGGGGCCTGCACTATATGAGTGGATTCTACTTCCCCCTCTGACTCTCCACCTTATGTCTATAGTTTGCTTGTATTAGGGATAGAGATAGGAGATGGATGCCATTCATCCTAGATTGCCTCCCATTTCTCATCTGAGTTTACATCACCAAAAGAGTGAGTTATCTCAAAAATATCTTGCCTATACTTCCAATAGGCTTTTATTTTCTCAAGTTTCCATTCTTTGTTCTTCAACACCCTTTTTAAACCAAAAGTCATTCTGATTTTAGGGTTAAAAACTTTTTCCTTAACATAAAAGGTCTCCCATGGCTTGGCCTCCTGAAAGGGCAAATCTATCAATTCTACATACAAATTAGGAATATCTTCCTTAGGATTTCTTCTATCTTCCCAAAAGGGACGGCCCTCATGCACAATTTTAGTGCTGACCTTGTTATTCTTGACCCATAGGGTTATGGAACTACTTGGGTCATATCTCCATTCATCTTCAATTAGAAAGAAACCTAGTATAGCTAGATTCCTTAGCAACAAGTGCTCAATGTCTTTGACCTCTAGGGTTATGTTTTTCTTTACCCATGGAATATCATATATTTTCTTTTTCTTCTTTCCAATGCCATAGTCATTATAAACCATAGACACTTGTTAGGTGACCTCTAATAATGCTAACCTAAGAGTCAAAATCTTGTGTAGCAACACTAGTTCTCCATTAAAACCATGGACCCTAATGATCGTATGAAGAGATCTAAAAAAAGTAGTCACAGGGAATAGTGAAATTTGTCATGAGGATTTTGACACTTGGAGTTAATCTATTTTGAATAGGCTTTAGGCTTAGGTGACAAAAGGCAGGGGTAACAAAAAATTTCCAAAATTCATATGGGTTAAACATTTTAGATAAGATATGTGTCCATGCAGACATAGGAATGGTCCTACTATGACTAAAACTTGGGTCATACATATTCAGATGCATATATTATGAAAAGATGCCAGAGTTTTGATATAATATGAGGTGAAATAGATAAGAAGAATACTTCAAAAACCCTTTATATTTGAAGTGAATGAGTTGGTCAAACATTGAATAGGCAATCCACTCTGAAAAGTCTAGTTAATACTCTTGAGACTTGTCTACAGTTTTTAATCTAAAGAGAATGGCCATTTGCCAATCATAGGCAGTTATATCCTCCATTCCAAAAATAAATGCCATCATGGATAGTGCCTCTTAACTATCCTATGTAAATTGTGCCCTTCCTATTGGTAGCACTGGCACAATGGTATCATCATCCCCTAATTGTAATTCTGATATGAGAAACCTCAATTGATTATTTATGTTTGTCCACATTTTTTGCATTTTGGCAATGGTTAGAAATGTGGCTATTTTGTCATGATATAGGGCCAAGATGTCCCTAATGGCCTTCGATGTAATTTTCACCATGAATTGACCCTATTGTATGGTGTTTGAGGGTACATGAATCAATTATATGCACATTTCAACTAAGTCAGGGCATAGATGTACACTTGGGACAATGAATTGTGCTAATTGAGAAGTCCATAACCTCATCCCAAATGTTTTGGATTGTCTAGTCTTAGCCTTCTAGATACATCTTTGGTGTGCACCTTCTTGTAGAGATTTGCTAGACTTTTGAAGGGTTAGGTCCATGATTCCATCTGTAAAATCCTTCACCTTTTCTAGGTCGATCGCATAACCAACTTTGGGGACTCTATTCCTTCGATAGGTCCTTAAGGGTTGTGTAGGGGCTGAAGCATATGATTTGCTGGTGAGAAGCTTATCAATGGATTCATAAATACCAAGCCCCTTTTATGAAGATTGTGCCTCCTCCATATCTATGTCTATATTGGGAATTATTGAACTTATGTAACAAGTATGGAGCTTTGCAATAGGGAAGGCACTTTTACTAAGTAGGTTTTGCTATGAATTGAAATGCTAGTAACAAGGATTTTCTTAGCAGATGTAGGAATGGATAAGACATAGTTAATCCTTAAATATTTTTATTAGGGTATTTAATGACACATCAAGTCTCATAAATGGCATTACAACTGAATAACTATTAGTAAATCTTATTAAATCTGCATGGGACAATGTGTCAAACATGTCATAAAAGTGGCTACGTAAAGGTACCTTAGGGAATTTTGGGGATTTGAG
Organism: Torreya grandis; assembly: GCA_037957365.1. Classification (NCBI taxonomy): domain Eukaryota; kingdom Viridiplantae; phylum Streptophyta; class Pinopsida; order Cupressales; family Taxaceae; genus Torreya; species Torreya grandis. Next base: position 91,340 of record JARHVA010010677.1, on the reverse strand, counting down.
AGAGATTTAGTGAATGCAAGAGTTTCAAAAAAATTGAAAAGACTTTGAGTCATGGCCACGTGTTCATAGAACACTTATTAAAATAAAGAGCGAGAAAAAAAATGGGAAAATAGAGCAACAAGGAAAGGGAAACTATCTAACTATAATACATGGGACATACTGCTTAAATGAAACATTTCAAGTAGATCCCATTCACAATAATATCTTCAGGTTTTCCCTCCATCATTTTGATCTCAAATGAATTTTTATGTTTACATGTACGAATCTTATAGGGGCCAGTCCACAATGCCTCAAATTTATTATGTCGACCCGGCCTAGCAGCTCTCACATCCCATTTCAAAACAATTGAGCCTACTTCAAAATGGGGGTTTGAAGTCTTCTTATCAAAGTAGTCTTTGATTATTTTATGATGTTTTATTAATGATTCATGTGCTGTATCCCTCTTTTCTTAAACTTTTAGGAGCTCAACAAGTCTAACCTGCATGGGGCCATTCTCCTCAATTTCAATCTATTTTAATAACTAGAGAGCAGGAATCTCCAAGCTCAGGGGAATTACAATAGGATTACCATAGACCAATTCATATGGGGACATCTTTGTCACTTGTTTAGGTGTAATTATATCAGCCCATAGTGCTATATTAAGCACTTTATGCCACTCTTTGTGATGATCAGCCCTTATAAGTCTAATCAGGTTTTTGTTGGTTGATTTTTCCAAACCATTACCCTGAGGGTAATAATTTGAGGAAGTTTTCAGATAGATTCCATACTTTAGTGAAAATTCAGATATTTTTTCCCCTAAAAATGCCTTAGCATTATTTTAAATTATCATATGAGGAGGCCCAAAGTAAGTAGTGATATCCCCCAGAAAGTCTAGGATCACCTTTTCTATTGCTTCTTTGAGTGGCACTGCCTCACTCCATCTAGTAAAATAATCTATGGTAGTTAGAATCCATTTGTGTCCCACACTTGACACTAGATTGATCATTCCAATGAATTCAAGACCCCATTGAGAAAAGGGTTCATCAATAATTATAGGATTATGGGGTATTGCTGCATTCCTTCTCTTCCCCACATAATACTGACAAGATTGGCACTTTTTGACCAATTGATAATAGTCTGTAAATAAAGTGGTCCAGAAATAACTTAGTTGACTTATCTTTATAGCTTTGGTTCTCGCAAAAAAATGTTCACCTGAGACTCCATGGTGCATTTCATGTAGTATTTTTTGAGCCTCATCTTTCTCTATGCATCTTAAAAGTATGCCATCCGTATTTCTTCTAAAAATAACTTGGTAAATTAAAACAAAATGGACCCCTTACTACTTATAGTATCTCCTCTTGTCTTGAGAGAGCTCTTTTGGGAAAATCCCATGTTTCATAAAATGGATTCTATTTTTAACCCAGGAGTTCTGATCAATTTCTTGTATCCTCAATACATTTTCTTTTTCTGTTTCTTTAGTTATCATCTTTTCCATATCTTGAGTCATGTATTGGCACAACCCCCTACCTTTGACCAGCTTAGTGGGTCTGACCTCTACATCATACTCAAGGATCTTTGTTAACTAGTTTGTTCTTTTTTTAGTAATTTCATCTTCCATAATGTATTTTCTGTCACTAGGATGAGCCACAAGTATCATAATCTTATTTCTTGATACCATATGCTTGAATTTCTTGAGGGATTTTACCATAGCATATGCCTATTTCTCCACAAAGTTGTATTTGGCTTCATACTCCCTAAGAGTCCTTGAGAAAAAGGTTATTGGGTGTTCTTCCTCTTGTTGATCATATTTTTGTGTTAGGATAACAACAAAACTAAACTCTCCTCCATAAACATACATTATAAAAGACTTAGATAAGTCTAGGTTACTAAGTACTAGGGCTGTTGAAATTGATTTCTTGACCTCCTCAAAAGCTTGTCTTCCTTTTGTAGTCCACTTGAACACCAGGTATTTCTTCAACAAGAGTGTCACTGGTCTCATTAGGCCTACAAAGTCTGATTTGAATTGACTAAAAAAATTAATCTTTCCCAAAAAGGACTGAACTACTTTCTTATTTACTGGTAGGGATAAGTTCCTTATGGCTATGACTCTCTCTGAATTTATAAAGACTCCTTATTTGGATACTATATGTTTCAGTAGTTTGCCTCAAAGTACTGCAAAGATACACTTCTTGGGATTTAGGGATATTCTAATCTTTTGACACTTATTAAAAATAGATTCCAGATGATCAAAATGATCAACATTCTTGGAAAAATATTGAGAACATCAAGATAAATCATAATGATTTCATTTATGAGTTCTCTAAATGCTACATCCATTGCTCTTTGAAAAGTGGCTCCAGCATTTGACAGGCCAAATGGCATCTTGACATATGCAAACATTCCCCATTTGGTAGTAGATGCAGTCTTGTGTTGGTCTTCATCAGCTAACTAGATCTGATTGTATCTAGAGAAACCATTTAGCAAGGAAAATGTCTCTGATCTAGCCACAGTCTATAAAATTTGTTCCATAGAGGGTAGGGGATAGTGATCTTTCAGAGATGCTCTATTTAGGTCTCTAAAATCCACACAGAGCCTTATGTAACCATTTTTTTTCTGACTGGTACTAGATTGGATACCCAAGTTGAGTGTTTGACTGGAAAAATTATTTTAGATTCTAAGAGTTTTTACAACTCATCCAGCATTAGAGGTTTAATCCTTGGATTCACTGACCTCTACTTCTATTTGACTAGCTTAGATACTGTAGTTAGTTCTATGGTGTGCCAAATGATGTCTCTATTATAGCCATGAAGGTCTTCATAGGTCCAGGCTATTACTCTGTCATATCTTTCACACAAGTCAATTAGTCTTTCCCTTTCCTCTTGGGTTATGGAATTTCTAGTCTTTAGTTTTCTCCCTTCACTCACTTGTATCTCAGAATAGTCTACTTTATTTGCTTGAAACCTTTTCTTCTCTAGGCTTACATCTAGATCAAATAGGTTTTCTAAAGTAATCAAGCCTTTGGGAAGCTTATTGGTCTTTAATTAAATAATTTGGTCTCCATATGATTCTTCAATTTCGGGTTGTAATTGATCAACAAATTTCCTTGACTGTTGCAAAAATGAGAGTACCTAAAAATTATTTTCAAAGACTTGCCAATTTTCATCATTGTCTGGGATAGTTGGCCTTACTATAACTTTGACTGACTCATTGTTGACTAATAGATTAGTTTCTGGGTCAAACTGTGAGCTAATCTGTGCCATCCTATCTACTTTAGAATTTTGGGTTTTAGGAACTACTTCAATATTGAAATATTCAAAATCATCTATTAAGTCCCAAATTTTGTGTCTATAGTATCTCATCCTTACATTTTTGGCTATTGCCTTTTCTCTAATTTATTTCACCACTAGTTTTGAATCTCCTTTTACTATCAGATTCTTTACTCCCTTTTTCTTGGCTAACATGAGCCCATGTACTAAGGATTCATATTTAGCATCATTATTAGTACAGGCAAATTGGAAACATATAGCTCTTAAAATTTTCTCACCATTTGGAGCAATAAGACAAATTCCTGCTCCAGCACCATTTTTACTTCTAGCCCCATCAAAATTTAAGGTCTAGATTTCTGAGTCCTTTTCAAATTCTTGAGTCTTTGGTGTTTCTTCCCTTGAAACATTTAGGATTTCATGGTCTTCATCAAATATGACATAAGTACCCAGACTAGTAGAGTCATAATTTCCATATGGGTCACTTTGCATCATAGTTAACAATTGGTTATTTTCCTCCTCTTGGTCATGTTCAGTCCAGTCACCTAACTCTTCAACAAAGACCCTTTATTCCTTATTAAACATAGTATGAGTTGCCTCTAATTTTGGGGTTGGTTCATTGCTGATGTGATCCTTAGATAGTGACTCATATAGTATTTTCATTTTTGTACCATTTTTGGTTCTTAAGATGAGGTGAGACCAATCAAGTGACATATAACCTCCTATATTGGCTGTGAAATCTCTAGATAAACATAGGTCAAATGTAGGGGGTATATCTATGACTACCACATCTTGATTGACAATTATATTAGGGCAAGTATACAATTGCAATGGGAGTTGTTTAATTTTCTCTATTGTTTGCACTGATTTCTCATCCAGCTGCATAACTCCTCTAGTAAGTGGCTCATACTTTATTTTTAAAGCATCTGCTATTTATTTAGGCATTACTATAGTACTTGCCCCTAAGTCTATCATTTCATTATGTAATAATTTCTTTCCAAATATCAAAGTCAAATAGAAGGGCTCTGGTTTGGATTTGCTTACTTCTAGTGCATTGTTCAAAAGGGATGTTGTCAGTAGAGGAACTGTCTTTGAGCTTTTCCTTATTAACAAGTCCTCCTTTGGTACCAGTGTGTTTAGGCACTGCTTGGCCCTATAGAGCTTCTTGAAATAGTGTCTTTTGCTTAGGAATAACTAACATGTCCCATATTGACACATGTGCTGGGGTCCTCTTCAGCTCATCCACCACATTCACCGGTCCTAGTGTTTGGTTTCTTGGATAACAAGGGTACTTTGATTTTTCTTGAACTTGTCCAAATATTACTTGGTTCTAAATTGGTTGAGGTATTACTTGTCTAAAAGCTGTGTTTTGATGACCTTGAAATGCAAGAATTCCCATAATTTCATTATTTGTGACTTCAGGCTATTCCATCATCCTTCTCTTAGCTCTAGTGTAGTAATTTGATTGTACCAATGGCTTCTTGGAAGTAGAAGCTTCATTTAAGAATATTGACTCTTCATCTTCAACCCATGAAAACAAAGAATGCTCAGGGGCTATTTCTTCTTCTTGTTATAAGGACATCCCTTGCATCTGAGCCACTAGGACTGAATTTTGTATACCAGGCAAATGGTAGGGTTAAGTGTCAGAAGTATTTACAAATTATCCATCCATTCTTCTTTGCTTTGATATGTTTTTTTGTAGACTACCCCTGAGACAATCTCTGGGTATATGAGCATTATTACAAGGGAAACACTAGGCATTGGTGCCATCTGCATAATTATTCTACCCTAGAACAATCTCCCTATTTAGATTAGGGGGAACAGTCTATGAGGGTGTAGGGACTATAACTAATTGGTTCAATGGCTAAGGGTTAGTTTGCCTTTGAGGACCCTGATACTAATTTGGCTTTGGTGGAGGTCTATTTCCTTGGTAGCCTTGATATTGGGGTCTAGGATAAGGATTCTACTATCTTTTTAGGTTAATTATCTCATTAGAAAATGTCCTTAAGATTTTATAAACATCATCCATCTCAGATGATTGGACATGAATATCTACTTTAGCAGGTTGTTGAGGAAATGTATACATAGACATAGGTGGGGCTATGGGATTAGGGGCTTCTTGAGGCAAAGGTAAGGTAATATCTGGAAACATGTGCATGGGAGGCCTTGGGGGCAACTTTCTAGCATCTATTAAGTTATTTTTACCTCTGACTATACAGTCATAGGCTTCTGGTAGAGTTTGACCTCCAAGTGACTAAATCATTACTAATATATCTAAATTTAAGGCTTTAAGATAAAATATTATAGCCATACCTGCTAATGGTCTTATTGTATTAGGAATTCTTTCCCAAGTCTTTTGAAATATTGAATTGAAATCAGTCATTGCTTCTTGTGGTGCCCTTTTAATAGTAATCAATTATTGCAACAAAGAAGATTTATCACCCTTTTCTTTAAATCTTGCAAAGAAAGCATCTCCAAGCTAATCCCATGTAGATATTGTATTGGGGTCAAAGATCTATACTAGTCTAGAGCCTTCCCCTTAAAAGAAGCTACTAACAATTTTATAGCCACATTCTGCTATGTGATCACATGTATTACACAGACATCAGACACATCCTATAGATGTTCTTCAGGTGTTTTAAAATCTTCCCCACTAAATTTGGGTAGATCTTTCAGGGCATTTATTGGAATAGGATCCCAAGTGGCTAGTGGTACTGGGAGAATTAGAGCACTGCTAGTGTTCCAATTTGCATAATTCCTTGGGGCTATAGGTGCTCCCATGTTTGCTCTTAGTGTTTCTATAAACTTATTGACCCTTCTTTAATTAGTTATCAATGGTCATAAAATAATACTTGGGTTCATAGCAGATTGAGCTCTTGTTACTAGTCCATAGCTCTGACTCCTTGTAGCTCTCTAGTTCATACATCCTTGAAAGAAGCTTCAAGAAATGGTCCCACTGGGCATGCCAAAAACTAAAATACTCTACAAGTACATCAAAGGGAATAGAAATCATTCCTTAATCAAGATGAATCATGCTAGGAAAATTTATCCTCACATGTAATTTGATTGAATTTTATAAAGTGGATAATTATTTACTTACTAAGAGTTATATTTTCTTAGTATTTATAATATACTATTTGTTGTATTGTTGAGAGTTATAACAATACTATGCATATAGTCTAATTTTTAAATTGAGTAATCTTAAGGATATGATTGAGATATTGGTGGAGATATGAATCTACATGATTATAGGAATTAATTTCCTATAAATATGTAATGTCTTGAATGAATATATAATAGGAAATAATATAGATTTTGATAATATTATTCTTAAATTTCTTTATGTATTCATCTCTATAAATTTATTGTATGCATTAAATATTTACATAAACTATTCCAATTTTTTACATTGGTATCAAAGATATATTTAAGTGGGACTTCAATAGAGAAGAATATAATTAAGGCAATTTTTAAAACTTATAAAGGTTGTATAATTTTACACAATGCAAATAGCGTTGAGTTCGATGTAAAAAATCAAAATCCAAAATCAACATCCCCTAGTGAAACCTTTTTGAGGTACTATCATAAAATCAAAATCAAAATATTATATATCTAGAAGAAAATTCCCCTAGTGAAACATTTTTTTGAGGTACTATGGGACAATAAAAATCTAAATCTAAAAATTCAAAAATCAAATTCCCTTAGTGGAAACCTCTTTAGGGTGCTATCAATCCAAAATGAAAGAATAAATTTACCTCTTCAATAAGCAAATTTGTAGGATAATTCCAAATAACAAGTTATAAACACCATCAGTATAGAAGGACATCCCTAAACATCCAATTTGTGGCTATTCCTAGTCTTGTGGAATGTGATATTGTTGGTCCCAATAATCCTTCACATCTCCATAATTACATCTCTCTAAATCCTTTACATTATCAAAAAAAGAGAAAATACTTCATACAATATGCCTTCCAATTCACCATCCTTGGTAGTACTCTTAATTATAATGGCTATGATGGGATCCTAATCAATTTGGATGAAGCTAAATTTCATGATGAAATTTATTTAGTGTGTACTTGAAATAACAAAGGGTTAACATTATGCATATCATAATCCTCAAATGATTTGAAATGCTAAAAAATAAAATCAAAATCAAAATCAAATGAGAAAGAGAAATCATTTATCTTATGGTGAAAACCATGTTTATGGCACCTATGATAAGTACCATGATGAAAACCAGGTTGCTAGTGTCATGTGTAAATAATTTATTATATTCAACTAATTTAACACTTGTGCTTATCCCTATCTACATTTAAATCCATCCTATCTTGCCTATTTAAATTCTCATCCTATAACCATATTTATCCATCTTATCATGTCCCCTCATTCTTATCATATTGGCCTTAATAAGGAATTGGAAGATGTTTTGAGCCCTATTTTATGAAAAATGTTGACATATAATTTGGAGGGTACTTTTAAAAATAAACACTTGGTTCCCACCTAACATGGTCCTTAAAGATCCGTGATCCATTCCTTATAATCCCTCATCATCCATTATCATCTTGAATCTATCCTTTATCACACATCACTTTCCACATTTATAGTGATAGGATAGTTTTTAACTTTTATAATGACCCCTTGCATATAATTATTCCAAAAAATACAAAAAAACCATAAAATCCAAATATCCAAAAAGATCATAAAATCCAAAAAATATTATAAAATAGTAAAATTCATAGAAAATCAAAAAATCCCCAAATCCCTAGAAATAAAAAAAGGCCAAAAATGTTTGAAACCCCCATGAAAGAGATAGAAATACAAAAAATCCAAAAATGTTCATCATTTCATAAATCTAGTTAGTAATCCTTGATCATTTTGTATTCACTAATCCAACTATTTTTTAGATGTTTCACTCATATATCCACCCTGTTAGGGGCAAATCATTAATCCAAGATCACAACTCTAACCCTATTTAGGGAAAATCAAAGCATGTAGCTTATTTTAGGATATTTTACTCCCAATCCATCCTCTTTCATGTACCCTTGCTTTGGGGAACCATCCATCTATCAATATCATTGAGTCTTCATGCATGGCTTTTGATGTGATTAATGACAATGTTTTTATTTCTTTTATTTTCAATTTTTTATGTGTTTACCTACTTGCTTATTGTTTTACTTTTCTTATTTTTCCTTGACTCAATCCATGTGTATGAATAGTATCATCATGATTATTCCATATCATGGTTCCTCCTTTCATGTGTTATACTTTATTCCATCCATTGGAATATGATAACAATGGCATCATGATTTTTTCATATCATGGTGTGTTTTTGTCATTTTTCTATTAGATTAAGGATCAATCCTTATGCACATTATGACCAAGTCATTATGGTGTTTTGTATCATGGTGCATAATTTTATGTTCAAGATCAAAAATAAAGTTTTAAAATGTTTTTAAATACACTAAGGTGGTGGTTTGTCCCCTTAAAAAATCATATTTTCAAATTAATAGATGGGATGAGTTTGGAGAGGTCTTGTGAAAAAACTTTGAGTACAAGAGTGATCATTTTTCACTTGTGTAATATATTAAAACAATCAAGAGATTCAATTATGAATTCATGGTGGATTTCAACTACTGATTCTAAAAGACATGGGAAATAATTCCTATAGTGATCAAGCCTACACTCAACTATGCATTTATTTACTATCTAAAGGATCTCAATTTAGATGTAGCTATGATGATTCAATTCATGGGAGGGAATACTCTACATAAAGCTTTTGAAGTGGAAATTAAGGATGAAAATTGACTTATACAAGAAGGAGATACATCTTCCTACTCTAACTATCGCTCCAATTCTAGATTCAATTTTTTTATCAAACTGAAGGTGAGAAAAATGATAGACTAGGGAAGATAGAAAGTCTTTTCAAATCTCATAACAAGTTGGTTGAAATGGAGAAGAAATAAGCTCCACAATATAGGCCGTATCAAAATATTAATTAGAATTATTAGTACAATAAGCCACCCTATCATTCCAATCAACAAAGACAAGGGACAAAGCCTCGATCAAAGTAATACAATCCTAATGCTCCAAGTAATTCTAGATTTGTGCCAACTCAGAAAAAATATGATCAAGAACATCAATGGCAGTCAAGGGGATAGCCTAGTGAGATGGTGATGGCTACTATTAAAGACATGTATCAAGAACCTAGTTAAAATCATGCTCCTTCATTCCAAAGTCATGATATGATTCCTCCTCCACCACAAACCACCAAAATGAGTCAAGATAACATGTCTTCTATGTCATTATCAGAAGCTCAAAGCCAATAAAATGTGAGCATAGGTAAAGCACCAACTCATACCACATGCATGAATTTTGAAGAAGGGGAACATGTGTTTGAGCATGTATCAGCTACTATGGGACAATCTTCACAAAGTACAAATGAACTAATTATAGTTTAGACAAGGGATAAAAAGAGGATGTTGGAGGATAACTTGGGGAAACCTAATATTTATTCATCATCTCCATAGACTAGTCAAAATATTACTTCTTCAAATGTAGCTACTAAAGCTCTTACAAATCAATAAGTACCCCAACCTCATATATAGTAATAAAATTTCCCCTTTTTTCCTCATGTTACTCAAATGCCAAGTGATGCTTCTACTACCAAGGTGTAGCTCAAAGGTACTAATATTCCCTTTAATATGTCGATAATTTGAAGAAGGATAATGTAACTATGTCCATGTATGATGCTCTATTTATTGCAAGGCAAAAAGAGATCATCTAATAAGAGCTCTCCAGACTTTCTCATGTGCAAAAGATATTTGATAAGGTGAATATTGTTTTCATCAATAATAGTTAGCCTAACCAAGACCTTAGCCAAGTTCCAAATCAAATTCCAAGAAAAATTCAATCCCAAAATGTTGTTCATCCTTATAAATTTGTTAAGCCACTCATTTTCTCTGTCAGTCATCATAGGGGATTATTTAATACCTAATTAAATGATAGATATAGGTGCTTTAACCTTAGTGATGACTAAATAAAGTAGATATGCTTGAGCTCAAATATGTGCCTAATGAAATATGTGTTCTCAAATTGGATGGCTCCCCCACTAAGATAGTAAGCATCTTGAAAATATTTAGATTACATTAGCAACCTATCTAAATTGTGTCATTAATTAGGATGTAATGGTGCTAGAATTACCTCCATATTTTAATCTATGATTATCTACGGAATTTACTAAGATTGGAGTATATTTTTCATATAATGGGTCATACATGGTTTTTACAACTAGATATGGAACCAAATTCATTACAAGATCTAAGCCTATCTCTAGGTTCCACCTAAAACCCTATATGCATAATCTTACAAATACCAATTATGCCATATTTGAAGAGGTTGAAAAGGTTAAGGAATAATAATCCCATGATCATCTTGAAGTCATCTTATATTTCTACTTGGATGAATGGGTAGCTAATAACCATGGATTTGATCCATATAAAAACATTCAAGAGGTAGGCTTAGGAGTGTACTGCAAACATGAGGAAGGTGTTGATATACCTTAACTAACACTTTTAAATAAGAAGATGGTATATGGAATTTGTTATTTGATGGCTCAAGGTCAAAAAATGGAAGTGGAGTGGGAGACATGTTGATTTCACCCTTAGGTCAAAACTACCATTCTACTACAAGACTCTAATTTAGTTGTACCTCAAATATAGTTGATATGAAGCTCTTTTGCATGGTTTTCAAGAAGCAATAAAGAGGGGTGTCAAGCTCTTCCAAGTAAAAGGAGATAGTGAGCTTGTAGTGAAAAAAGTGAGAAACCTATTTGTAGTCAATAATCACCATTTGAAAGCCTATAAGCACTAGGTATGGGACCTCATGGAAGAATTCTTGGCATTTAATATCTAGTCTATACCAAGAGAATTAAACCAACATGCAAATAGACTTGCTGCCATTGGTGCCCAATATGAGATTGTATAAGGATTCAATGGTAACCAAAGCTAAGATAAGATTAAGGCTATATGCAGACCAACTATACCAAACAATGAGGTGAGTTGTCAAGTCTTTGACAATGATGATCAAATCATATGTTTTCTAATGCAAGAGGTAGAATTTTTCCATAAAAAGCAAGATAGGTTCCAAAATCAATATGATGATTAGATAGTACAAATAAAGTCTAATAATCTACCTAAAGGGCTTGTGACATTATAAATCATATTTAATGAAGATGACCAAGTAAGAAAATGGAAAGCATAAATCCTAGCTAAGGAAGAACACTATGCAAATATAAAGATCTTTAAGGAAAAATTGCTATAGTTAGGAAAGATCAATACAATAGGGGAAAGAGCTACATTTTTTGCTTTATGCCTATAATGTTTTGATATATTTTCTTGAAAGTACAAATACTTGAAAGGGTTTGACCCTAATATTGCACAACACACCATTGAATTAAAAAACAATGACAAGCTAGTCATGCAAAAACAAAGGCTTGTCAATCCAAGAGTGGAGGACCTCATGAGAAGAGAGATATATAATTTGATTGAATGAAAGATAATATTTATAATTAAGCATTCCTCATGGCTGGAAAACCTTGTGCTAGTGAGGAAAAATAATGGATAGATTTGTTTATGTGTTGAATTTAGGAACCTCAATAAGGTATCCCTAAAGGACAATTATCCACTTCCCTCTATGAATCAAATTATACAAAAGGTGGTAGGTTCTCAAATTTTCTCATTAATTGATGGTTATTATATCTATAATCATATCATGGTCAAATAAGAAGATAGGCACAAGACTACCTTCACTAGAACATGGGGCACCTATGCATATGTTAAAATGTACTTTGGAATCTCAAATGCTAGAGCCACCTTCCAAAAAGAAATAGATGTTGTTTCATGGTATTTTTAATGATATGGTTTTAGTTTATCTTAATGATAGAATACTATTATCAAAGAAACTTAATGATCATCTAACACACTTAAGAGCTATTTTTTATAGATGAAGATAATTTGGAGTTTCTTTGAATCCAAAAAAATGCATTTTTTTAGTGCATGAAGGAAGACTTATTGGGCATGTGGTGTCTAAAATGGGTCTTTCCATTGATCCAAAGAGGATAGAAATAATAATTTCTCTATCATTACCCAAACATAAGAAAGGATTGTAGAGCTTCTTGGGCAAGATCAACTTCATCAGGAGGTTCATTCTAGGTTTTGTAGAGATGGTCAAGTTGCTAACTCATATGTTGAGAAAAGGTAAAGAGTTTACATAGACAAGAGAAGTTAAGATAAGATTTGATTATATCAAAGAGGAAATATCTCATGCCTCCACACTTATAAATCTAGATTTAAATAATGAATTCTATTTGTATGCCTTATCTACATTAGATGCAATTTTAACCATGCTTATGTAATAGAATGATGAAGGTCTAGAGAAACTCATTACTTTCTTCAATCAAGCTTTGGAAGGTTATGAGGAAAGATATATATATTTTTTGAAAAACATGTAATTTTTATTGTAATAATTTTGAATAAACTTAGACATCTAGTTTCAAACAATAAGGTTACACTAATGGTATCTCATCTAAGTGTGAAGGATTTTATCCTCAATAGAGACTTAAATTAAAAATGATATGGATGGGTCACTAAATGTATGTAGTATGACATTGAATTCAAGGTTTAAAATTTATTCCAAGGTAAAATTTTGTGTGAAAATATTTTATAAGATTCTAGAGAAGAAAAAGAGACTATCTTGGTAATTTAGGGCACTTAGCATGGACCTAAAAATCCTGCTACAAGCTGGGCATAGAATATTGATAGATTTATTCAAATATGAGAGTATCCAATGGGTTTTAATGGTTAAAAAATAATAAAATTAATGTTTAAATGAGTTCCACACATTTTTATTGATAGAGTGTTATTAAAAAATGACATTGGAGGTATACTCTTAAGATGTGTTAAAACTAACCAATTTGATATGTTTCTCAAGTAATTTCATGATAATCATTTTAGGGGCCATTTTGCAACCAATACCATAGCTACAAAAAATTTTAGATCTAGTTGATTTTGGACCAATTTATTTATATATGCACATGCATGGGTTAGGAAGTGTGCAAAATGTACAATGTTTATAGGGAAACAAAAACTAGCTACTATGTCACTAAAGCCTATTCAGCTTGAATAACCTTTCATGAAATGGGGTTTATGGAATGATTAATATTAAATATAGTTTTAGATGTAGATGTGTTTTGAGATATATAGGCTACTTCAATAGGTGGTGGAAGTAGTTCCCTTGAAGGAAGAAAATAATAACTCTTTAATTGAGTTTTAGAGAGTCTAGTCTCCCATTTTGGAGCATCTTCCACTATAATATCAAATAATGTTTTGGAATTTAGTAGTATAAAGGTATGTGAGTGGGATATTTATCAAGTTATCTATCTAAAATATTCATCAAATTACTATCCATAGGGCTATAGACTAATTGAGTACACTAATAAGAACCTGATTTGGATTATCAAGATAATAATGGAAGATAATTAGAGATCTTGGCATATAAATTTAAAGAATACCTAATGGGATAAATCATACCCAAGAAAGCCAATATTAATCAACCTTATATCTTATCCTATGGAGAAGAAGCAAGGATGTCAATTTCATTGGAGCTTCTAGCTTTAGAGCTTGCACACCAACTAGAGCTTCTAAAAAGTGATACAATGGAGGTTAAGATGAATGAACTAAGAAAATTAGAAGAAATAAGGGATGATTAGATGAATACCATGTGTTTTAACCAACACCAAGTGAATAATTCATTTGAAAAAACATATTCTTTAAGAACATTTCAATAAGGTGACATAGTCCTCAAATGAGATGAAGAACATACAAAATTTGGAAAACACTCCAAGTTAGATAGCCTTTGGAGTGGACCCTATGTCATCACAAGTTGAAAAGAGAGAAATGAATTTCAGCTTACCATATTTAATGGAGAGATCCTTCCCATCACTATTAATGGTAGTTATATTTATTTCTACTACTAGTTTTATATCTTTCCCTTTTTACATAGGTAGATAGATCTATTTTTCCTTTAGGTGATTTTGCACATTGTTATGTTTGTTGTTTAGGTTATTGCTTTGTATTTTGTTGATTTATTTTTGTTTCCACAAATTACTCCAGAAAAATATTTCTAAAAATCAACTAGAGTCTTTTTTTAAATAGCATTTCATTTGTTTAGTCATCTTAAGTAATCTTCATCAATGTCTGAGTTCCATGACTAGTAAGTTGGTCAAACTAGCTGAGTCACTAGAAATGTCAGCCATTTAAGCTCACATACCAATATTTTTCCTAAATATAGTGTAGTATCTTGAAAATAAAAAGTTTAACAAGATATAAGCATATTCTAGATGGAATGAAAGGACATAAGGGACCATGCAACTTACAAAGTTTTTTGAAGTACTTGAAGTTCACTTAAAGTGTAATTTGTCAATTTTAAGGACATGAATATAGTTGTAGAGACCCCATGGAATGTTAAGAGTGCTTTTAATATCTTATAAATCTCATATTATTCATCTAGTTCTTTGTTGTGTTCATCTTGACATTTTTGGTCAAGTGGGAGAAATTTTAAGTACATAGTTTGTTGGTATTATATATCATATGTGTGGTAGTTTTAGGAGAAAATGATCACATGGGTTTTATTAATCTTAGTCCCAAAAACATACATGATAAGTTTTATCTCATTAATCCAATGGAAAAAAAAGTTATTCATGTTCAAATTTGGCTCCTTAGATAAAATTTAGTAAATTTCCATAGCCACTTTTTACCAGACTATCACCAGGATGTCACGTAGGATCAAATGGACCAACCAACTTATGAATTGAATATATTCACTCAAAATCATTTCATGAAAAATAGATCATACTCAGTTGTAGACCTACATGCTAGGAACATTCTCTAAAATTTTCATGCCCACGTGAGCTTTCTGCCCCAAGTTATAAAACTTCAAAGTTGGTCAAATAATGGGATATGTTAGTGTAGATGTCAACTTTAATCCACTATAAAAATACATTGGAGTCTAAATTTGATGTTTTACTAGACATAAAACATGTCCACAAGGATGCCAAATTACATTCATGCTAATGTCAAGTTTAATCTTGAGTAAAACAAATCCTATTGAGCTTAAATTTGATGGTCATGTGAATGTCAATAATGGTCACATAAACATCATTTAATGAGAACAAGGAAATCAATTTTAAGATCATGAAGTAGCTATTATATTTCAAAAAATGGGTCCTGGTTTATCTAATAGTCTATGTTGCATCATACATCTTGATCTAATGGTATGAGCAAAGGTCAAAGGGTTGGATAACTTGAGAGATCAACATGTGGCATAAATGCCTAAGGCTGTAGACTAACAGTGGATCCTAAAGTCAAATGCAATAATACTACATGGCATAACTTGAGATGGATTTAATAGGTCACATTCAAGATCAATATCCCTCACTTGATCGTACTAAGTAGGATCAATGGTGTGAGATTGGTCAGTGAGTCAAAGATCTAGATCAAATATCGATGACCAATGAAAATAAAGTTTGATAAGCTAAGGACAATTTTGGATGGAAGAAAACATAGGTATTATAGGTTCATCTTACCATCATTTAATTGTGATTGAATGCCATAAAAATTTCATAGTAATGCATCCAAGCATAGAGAACATGAATAGACTACCATTAAGGATAAATACAAACCTCTAGTTTGTAAGTTTATGCCATATAAAGATATTTCTATGACTGTGTTCTCCATTATAGGAATAAAAAGATATATTTTCAAAGGGTGACATGAAGGCATATAGGTAGACCCCAATAAACCGCCTTTAGGACCAGCTACAAAAAAAAGACCTGTTGTCTCTATTGTACACACCATGACAACTAGTTAGGAAAAATCAACAACAATATAAGATTCTAACAAACTAGCCTAGTTTTTGTAACTACATGGATGGTGTAACAAAGCTCATAGAAACTTATCTTCACTATTATAAAAATAAGGAACATTAGTGTAACTGTGTAACCACTTAAAGTAGCCTGAATCAGTAAAAAGGGTTTGAATGTGCTTAATTTTTGGAGGCAATTGTAACAGCATTTCAAATTAATTTGAGCTCATTTTAATCTAGTTTAACCACCAAAACTCTCTCTCTCTCTCTCTCTCTCTCTCTCTCTCTCTCTCTCTCTCTCTCTCTCTCTCTCTCTCTCTCTCTCTCTCTCTCTCTCTCTCTCTCTCTCTCTCTCTCTCTCTCTCTATCTATCTATCTCTCTCTCTCTCTCAATTCCATTCTTCTATAAACAAAGCCTTTAATCTATTAATTTTCATCCCTTAAGGTGGTATGACTAGACTCTACCAAAATTATATGTGACACCTCTTGGAGTAGTGAATAGAGAATTTTGAAGTCATTTTATCATTTGTATTTAGTGTTCTATGTTTGTTTAATATTTAAATGTAATTTTTATCTTCCTTTTTCATGTCCAAGCTCAACCTAAATGCTAGAAACTTTCTTTGCAAGTCATATAATGTGTCTTAGCATTGATCTTTCAAGGATATAGTGGACAACCAAATTTATGTATCTTCAACTAGACCTTATTTTCATTGTTCCCTAGTCTAAGTGCATAAAATTGACCTTTATATGAAATATTTTTGCATATAAACTATAGTAATCATTGATTTAGTTTCTTTCATAGTACATTAGTGTGATAAATAATTTGAGTTCAAGAGTGGATATGATAAATATTTGGTGCATCACCATATATTAGAATAGGTTTTACTTTATGGAAATTTCTTAACTCTTTTCATCCTAACCAGTTTTAAGTTTTATAAATAAAGGACCAAATTGTGAAATTTGAGGATCTAGCCTCATAAAAATTCCTAGAGGTCTGGTCTAAATATAGGCATCCCATAGCATTTAGATCACTCCAATCTTAGTCTATGTATGGGCCAGCCTTAAACAAATATGACCTTTATTGGGTGTTATCTAGATAGCTAACATCAAAATTAGCTCATCTATTTCTCATCATTTCCATCATATTCCTCCCTTTTTAAGAGAGCTACATTGGCCTAAGGTCTATTTGGAATATTTAGGCAACACTAAGTCATATGGATTTTTTTAGGTTAGTTTGGCCACCATCATTCCCATTCTTGTTATTCATCATTTCTCAACATATTCCTCCCTTTTTGGAGAACTATAGTAGCATGAGGTCTATTTGAATTATGTAGGCAACACTTAATCACATGGAATTTTATAGGTTATCTTAGCCACCATCATTCCCATTTTATTCATCTTTTCCTCATCACATTCCTTCCTTGTTTGGGAGAATTACATTTTCCTGAGGTCCATTTGAACTATTTAGGTAACACTCAGTCACATGCATTTTTTGAGGTAAACTCTATAATTCTTAATCTTCTATTCATTTTCATTCCAATTCTTGTTCCTTTTTCCATCATTTATTCTAACTAACTATCTAATTCCAATAATCATCCTTAAATCCCATGTGTACAAACATCAATTTGCCACATCCCCTATCCAATCCAATTTCATCACTTTTTAATCCAAAATTTAACTAATTATACATGTATGATCACATAATTATTACATCACTTGGGGCATCTTTGTGTGTCTAGACTTTTATGACTCCATTCTTTAAAAATCCTTTATACTATTAACACATATGTTTGCATAAACCTATCATCTACCTATCCTCCATCAATGTCATTCATCTCATGCTTAATAAATGAAATATGTTAAATATTTTATATTTATTTGCCAATAATTTAATTAATTAATAAATATTTCATCCATTTAATCCAAGCTTATAACATTCACCCTATTTAGAGAAAGTAAACTGTGTGACTCATCATTAAGTTAGATCATTCCCAACTTCAAAAAAGAAACTTTTTGGGGATATTTCATTTCAAAATATACCATTCTTGGGGAAATTAAAAGTTTGTATATTTTCTATGGATTTATCCTTCCAAAATCTTCTCTACTTAGTGAAAATCCATCTATCATCATCAAAAATCAAAGTTTGAAAGGACTATCTCAAGTGAGTTAATATCATCCATGGGTTCATCTCATCTCTCCAATCACATCCTAATTCCCAACTGTGTGACTCATCAAACTGTGTGACTCATCATTAAGTTAGATCATTCTCAACTTCAAAAAAGAAACTTTTTGGGGATATTTCATTTCAAAATATACCATTCTTGGGGAAATTAAAAGTTTGTATATTTTCTATGGATTTATCCTTCCAAAATCTTCTCTACTTAGTGAAAATCCATCTATCATCATCAAAAATCAAAGTTTGAAAGGACTATCTCAAGTGAGTTAATATCATCCATGGGTTCATCTCATCTCTCCAATCACATCCTAATTCTTTCATTCTAGCTTCTTCATCTATTTTTGATATCCCATCCACATCCATCCTCCCTATATTCCCTTTCAAGGGGGAAATATCCATCATATTATTTCATATATCGTCATCAAAATTTCATCCATGTTTTGTTGTCTTATTTTTTCTTTGAGAATCCGTTACTCTACCCATAATACCTTGAAACTTCATTTCAAATAAAGGGAAATATATACACTTAAAATTGGATAATTTTTGTAGATGTTAACTATCCACTAATTCTACACTAACATCATCTTTAAATCCATAATTAGTTATATATCTACAATAACATCCCTAGCCAATTCACTATTCATCCATCTTGATTAATTAATCTCTTCCTTTATAATCATATTAAATCTTACAAAAATAATATAAAATCATATTAGTTAGGTAATAGTAATTAATTATTTTATCTCACCCCTAATGGAAAATTACATGAAACGCACATATCCTATTTTTCATAAATTAGTAAATCCTAATTTCCCACATCATCCACCCACATGGAAATTAAAAAATACTAAAGTTTCAACCCTTTTCCAATGAAAAATTAATCAAATATGGAACATATACAAGCAATTTCAACAACAAATACCTATGAAAATCACATTAAATATAAATCAAATGAATTTTCTTACACACTCCATGTCATAACATTAGATTTTCCTCTTCTAATGTAGGATTGATTATCCACCATTGATATCCATCCAAGAGAAATGATTAAAATTAATCCTAAAAATATATAAATGGAAGGACCACCTTCCATTATCCATAAGCTTTCCAAGTAAAATGAAGTGTAGCTAATTTTCCAACAAAGCTTAAATTGTCACCACATTCCATTATTCAAATCATCAATTATATAAGGGGAAGTGTCATCAATCTATGTGAATTTTACATCCCTTTGAAACCACATCCTTTGAGAAACATTGATTCCAAGGAAGGAAATTATTTATCTTTGTGAGAATATAAGGTATAGCCTTTGATTTATTCATTTCTTGATATAACTCTAGTAAGGCATATTACTTGTGAGTTTTGTTTAGTAGTTTGCATGTCCTTGGATTTATGTTAGACTAGAAATTACATTTACTAATGAATTTATTTTTTATATATACATTATTGTTTTTAGATTTGGTTGGGACTCAATCTAGTATTTACTTATCATTTGGCACATTTAAACTTTACATGCTTCATGTTTTCTCTAGATGCACAATGAAGCCTCTAATTACATACATGGCAACTCCTATACTTATTTAGCTCCACTCCTTGATTTATCTAGTTATGATTCCTTAAATAAAATATTTTCAAGTTGAAATACCTATAGAGCATATCCTTCCTTAAACATAATGATTAATTTACCATTTTAGTCTTGTATGAGTTTTTCTCCTTCTATGGCCTCCTTAATTAAGCCCAAGGTCTCTTTTATCCTGTAAACCTTCTTATTATTCATATTTATGATGCCTGGAGTGATCCAAAAATTCATTATCCTTTATTTCTCCTCTATATCTTGTGTTTCTTTTCCATGATGACTAAACTTATTTTTATAGCCATCAACACTTTCTTTAACTCCTTAGGTTATGCTGATTTATTTTCCACTTTAGGATCCATCTTCAATAACCTTTTTTTCCTCTTATCCTATTATTTTGTCTCTCTCTACAACACATGTATTCAAGACATCATTTCCTTGATCATCTTCATGGTTTATGAATTTGAGTCATATCTTGTCTTGTATTTATTTTGAGTAATCCTTTCCACACCTTTTTTCCAAATTTCATTAGTTATATGATATTTTATTCTCAATGCATTTCATAACTCATAGTCAATGATTATATTTTTCTTCACCACTTCCATATTTTTTCATGCTAACTACCTCCTATCGATGATTTTTAGATGTTTCAACTCTCTCTTATTTATTGATCTAATTATCTCTTATGACTAATTATGTTAGTGGTTTACCTCTTTCACATGAATTGTCACATGGTAATAAATATGTTTATGCCCCATGATTCATTACTTAAACATTTTTATATGCCTTTCTATATATGATCATCCTTATTTATTCCACTATATTGGTTACTTAACAACCAATAACTTTTTATGCTACTTATTATCACTATTTTACACTGTAGTCTTATGTAGGAACCCTAAAATTATGAAATAATGCCTCACATTCTTAGTTTTTAAACCTATATATCTCATCCACTCCAAGTTATGTTTTATTCTTTCACCCTATTATCATCTACCTTAATTTCTCATGGTGGATAAGAATATTCCACTAGTTGCCTCATGTTTAGTGGTTTGCTAGCCTTATTTTACTTCTAATGTCACCCATAGTTTCTCTCTACCTACCTTCTCATGGTGGATAAAAACACTCTTCTAACTTCCACATGTTCATTATTCCAATAGCCTTAATTCCATTAGATCACATATCATTTGTAGGATCAAACCTTTCTCACTACATTTCACAAGGTTCTAAACCTTGATCTGATTGATAAGTCATTAATTCATCATTTAATAATGTCAATCTAGGACTAGTGTCCAAGGTTGTATGTAATAGGAGAAAGAGATCTCTAGAAACTAATATCTTCCACCACACTCCACATTTGTAGGAATTTAAAAACACACTTGTAGGAAAGTAAATCACACCAAACATTGTAGAAAAGTAAACCACACTTATAAAAATGGAAAATCATACTTACAAAAAAGTAAAGCATACTTGCAAGAGAGTAAATTACTGAATTGAAAATAAATGATAAACACAAAAAATACCTGCAAGTTCTCAACAAACTTTATATAAAATAAATGTTTACTTGAAAAATAAATAATAAAAATTCAAAATAATAACTACATAATAAAGAAATAAATAAAAATACATTTATCCATCTTCCTTGGAATGAGTGGCCAGCTCATTCCTCAGAAGACAATTTTAAGCAGAACACTGGATTTATGTCACAAAGCTTAAGAATGTATTATTAATAAACAATATTAATTACAATAGTGTGGGAGGTTGCATTTATAATCTCATACTTCTAACCAAATCCTTATTCAGGAATAAAAATCCTATATGTTTTCCACCAAATATGGAGAGAAACATAACAAATTAGATATTCTATCTTATCTCAATCTTCCACAAAATATGGAGAGAGACATTATTATATATTTACAACATAAGCTCAATCTTCATGAAATATGAAGATAATTATTTAGGGAATAAAATTATATAAATTTAAATTTAGATGCAATCCTGAACTAGTTCATAGATAAATTTGCATAATCTATAGATATGCCTGTAGAGTTGAAACCTATAGAGTTCATAGATTTTAGACTAGTAGAGTCTATAGATTTTAGACCTATAAAGTTTGTAGATTTCAGACCTACAAGGTCCATAGATTTTAGACCTATAGAGTCCATATATTTTAAACTTGTAGAGTCTGTATATTTTTTCCAAGTTGTATTTTTTAAATTATTTATGACTATGATGGCTCCCTTGACATTTTTTACTTTGAATTGGTCTTTAATCAATGAATTGCATGGATGTAGAGCTATTGACTGAGTCTATATATATGAATTGAGTGAGTCCATAGCTAAGCCCAAAGTGCTTGTAGCTCACTTTAAAGATGATATTTGGTTTGGTCTTCATGCTCAAGTCTAATATAGCTTATTATGGGTTGAATATACACACATTAATAGCTTTTTCCAAAGATTTAGTAACAAGAATCAATAAATAAGAAGACAACTATTTATAAATAAATAACCAAGATATAGTTTTTTATTTCATTCTAAATAAATCATAAGTTCAAAAACTACACTTAGATCCACTTCTTATGCAATGAAAAAGGATATTATTTCATGGATATAATGAGGTAGTTTATTGTCTCATCACTGATACCAAATGGTAAAGTTATAGTCAGGGTTTGAATAAAGGGATTCCTTACACTGTATATCTGAAATCATGCTAATTTAGACTATTTATAATGAATATAACAAAAAAGTTATTTTTATTCATTTAATATGGGTTACAATATATTGCACCTAAAAGATTAATCTACATGATTTTATTATCCCTTAGCTAAAATATGAAGCTTTACATAACATTGATGGAGTTTCTCAGATCCCCAAACACTCTAAAGGCTACAAGCATTCTTTCTCTCGACCCTATCTCTTTATGTACACTTATATATAACCTCCCTCTACCATTGTCCAAACTCTATAATTTTGAAATTTTTCCTTGCATTATAGACCATTCAATACACCCTTGAACTATTACCCCATTTATCCTTATATACTTCAATCTCTTTGAGGATCCTCTACTCTAGATTATTTGTTCCCATCATTCAACATTAGTGTGGTCTCTTTTAGATCTTCCTGATATATAATTTCAAAGTCTTATATTAGTATTTTAATCCTAGAATTCTTCCAAATACCTATTCTGGGATTTATAATTCAAATTTAAATCCTCTTTCTATTCCCTTACAACCTTCCAATATTTATAGGTTTTATAGGCTAGTTGTAGGTCCACATCTCAGCATATGTGACTGTAACTTTGTCACATCCTTGTTACTCTTCAAAAAATTCCTTTATTCTAATTGTTAACTCTATCTTATCACATCCCTTATTTTTATGGCTTGTGGATTCCTTACGTAATATTAAACTTGCCTATTTAACTCATGTGACCTTATTTGGGATTGATTTTTTATCCTATTAAATCATTTTCTTGTGACCTTGTGTAACTTTTCATGGTCAATTTGGGAAATGAAGTGAAAATGAGAGATCTTATATTTTCCTACTATGTTTTTCTCATTTTTATTATACCCCTTCCTTTTAGCCTGTTCACTCCATCTCCTATGCCCTTTATGTAATATAATCCTTTTCAAAAAATTTATGTGCTCTTATTATTTCATGTTTTTGGGCTTATTGTCACTTCCATTTTATGCATTTGGTCTTCTCATAATCTTGGGGATCTCAAAACTATTTTTTAATGTGAATTTCCCTCTTCTACACCTTTCACCTTCATGCACTACATTTCCAATTTATAACTTTGAAAAACTATTTTATGCATCTAAGTTTTCTCACCTCGTCACTTGTCACTAATATTTTTATTATTCAAATCTAATTTTTTCATCTATTTCATCCTTTCATCCTATCCTTCTAGTCCCATTACAGTCATTTTACACCTTCCTTCTTCATTATAAATTATACTAACCATATATCATCCCATAAATCAATTAATTCTTCTATGTTTTATTTGTCAACCAACCCCACTTATCCATTATATGGGAATTTAAAATTCCCATAACCCACCTACCTACATATCTCCTAGGATTTCGTGCATGCCTAGTACCTATTCTCCACCTAATTCTCCCATAAACTTAGCTAAACCACCACTAAACCCCATTAGGCTCCCCTAAAGGAGTTTATAATGTTCGAATCCTCCTCTAACTTTCTAGAGATTTCTCTCTCTAGAAATTCAATAGAATTTTAATGTCCACAAAATCTCCCTCCCTTTTCTCTATTTTAAACCCACCATATAATTCCATTTGGAATAATGAGTGTAATTTTCATGAAATCTATTAAGCCAAAATCCATCCATCCAATAATATGATCATAGTCCAATAAGTCCAGTAAATCTATGAATCCATGCTATCAAAATATTTTGATCAAGCTAATATCATGCTAAAATTTTGATTCTAGTTGTAATCAATCCACTATCCATACCATTTAGCCTTTTTTTGGTCTTGATCTTGTTTAGAAATATTGCCTTTATATTTTATAATGTTGCTATAAATGTTTATTATGTTGTGCATTATAGTCTAATGGCTCTAAATTATGAAGCATATTATTTTTTCAAGCATATATTGATATAAATTGCATATCATAATCAATTTACCATCATATAACTATGTATAACTATATATATATATATATATTGTAAAGTAGTAACGACTCAAGGGAATAACCTTTAATTCTTATTATAAATAAATTAGTCAATATTTTTCATAATGATTTGAATCTAAGAATAAGTGCTAATGTGATGTGAAGGGTATTCTTTTTCAATAAAAAATTCACATTTGGAAGTTATAAAACATGTAGGAAAATAATTCACAAGAGCTCATAAGATCGAGGGTTCAAGATAATATCATTAGAAGTGGCTTCATTGCTTGACCTATGAAACCTTTCTATAAAAGTTTTTGAATTTGATTTTGGATGGCATGTAAAGTATGATTCATATTAGTCATATCAAGAGTTGGAGAACACTTTAAAAGTATAAAGTTTTATAAGTTGGAGTATAATTATATTGTAAAATTAAAGAGGTATCACCATGTTAAGATGATATAAATATGCTATAAGCATGAGAAAAATGTTAAATGGTGTATATAAAAAATTGTTTGGAGAAACACTAAAAGCGACATGAAAAAATGAAATAGGAGGTTGAAAATCAATATAAGGAGAATAAATTTGATAAAATGACTACAACAAGAGGTTCAACTTAATATTCAACTTCTTTCACAACATATAGGAATCTAATTATTTTAACAAGATTGGTTAATAAGTAATCCTATTTTTTTTTTATATATCTCGATTTATATCACTAGTTTCTTTATCAATATATTATATATGAACACCTTTTGATCCATTACCATTCAAAACATTTTCATTATTAGAATTTAAATAAAACATAATTACATTGAGAAATGTACATCATTCATATCTTCTACTAAATAAACCTTAGTTTTTTCACCATGAAATAAATGTATACATTTCATTTACTTTTTGAAACTTAACTTTGGATAAACCAAAGGAATTTAAATAAAATATATGGGGTGTTCAAATCATTTGTAGTGATTTTTCTAGTTGAAATAATAAAGGTAAATAATTTAGGTGGCATAAGATGGAATCAAACATGTAAACTACACAAAATAAAAGAATAAAATGTATTGGAGAATTTTTAATAAATTACCTTAGGGCTTAAGATGAGGAAATTCAATAAAAATAGAAGGTAGGAATTTTTAAACTAACACAATATATGAAATATATAACCCTGAATAGGTGCATGATATCTCAAGTTCACCATAATGTATTGGGGATAATAAATTTTGATTGAAAATCACACTTTTATTAATACATTGTATAAAAACAAATTTGATCATATAAAAAAATGGGTGGAAATGCCACAACCCAGAAATAAAAATACACATCAAGGCAAGGGTCAAGATATCATTCATATCATAACATCAAAAAATAAGTCTTATTACAAAATTCATAAGTTTTTTAAATCCAAAAAAGTTAAAAAGAAACTAAAAAAATAAATATCATGGCCATTATGTATCAACATCGACCATGGTGGTTAGAGAAGGTAGACTAATGACTCCCCTTGCCAACCACTAGTGCCTATATGATCTATAGTGTTAGCTACAGGTTCCCATCCATCTATTTTATTCTTTTCTTTAGTGTTCTCTACCTACCAAGTATTTGATATATAAATATCTAGGATATGAAATTTATCCTAGTGAGGAATCCCTCAACTATTACCACCACTATGTCTATGCTAGTCAAAAATACCACTACCATGAGGATGTGATGTCCACCAAGGGAAAGGAGACAAAATCCATCTTATTCTTGTGCATTGACATCAAAATAATTATCCCCATCCTTGAGAAGGAAAATATTATTGTGGGATATTTAGATTCTCATAATTGATAGCACACAAATCACTCCACTAAAGGTCCAAATGTGTTTGGAGGTATGCCAACTCTAGGAAAACTTTATCCTCCTAGAATTGAATCTAAAGAAAAAATTAGAAATGATAGTAAATTTGTTAGTGATTTATAAAATCCTTTCCATAGTCTCATTATGAAAAAAAAAAGTTTCTAGCTTCCATATATGAACAATAATATCAACATGAAAAATATACTAAAATTTATTGTATCTTTCAGGTAACATGGTTGAGTCACCAAGAAGAATGATTATATAGGTAAATAAATCTAGAATAAAGGATTTAAAAAGGATATAAATCCATTTATAGGATAAGTGGGACTGGTTTAAAAATATAATAAACTATTTAAGGTCTTAGCTTGATGAAAAATAGGACATATTAGATATTAGACCCCTGGGTGCTTAAGCTAGTCTCTAATTGGCATAACTTGGTAAAGAATGCACTATTGAAAACAATATTTTTTGGTCTCAATGTGGTATTTACATATATTGGAAAACCTTATATCTAAAATGGCATCCAAAGACCTTAACTTCCACTAGTGGTTGAGGGTTTCACTATGAACATGTTGTAGAGCTAGTAGATGATACCTAATATATGGTTTGCATTGGCATAAATGAGTAGTTGTATGCTAATTCAAGTATCTCCACTAAGGGGCTCTATTTTAAATGCAAAATTTTGGAGGTAACCATCAATTATGGAAATTTAAATTTATTGAATTGACTGTGCATCCTTAGGTTTTAGTTGGTATTTTATTCTTAATGTAGCTCATGAGAGTCACATGCTATATAATTTGTATAAAATGTCCCCAATAGTCTTGATTCCCTTTTTGAAGAGATTCAGACTCTTAATCTATGAAACCATATCAATAAGAATATTTTAAAATTTAAGGATGGGATACCACCAAAGGGAGTGGAAATTATACTAGTTCTAAAGCCATCCCTAACCTAATTAAGGTTAGGTTTGATAATCTCATAGGATTTATATATGCTTTTAACCACAAAGGTGCCACCCAACTATAGTAATTAAGGAAAATTAATCATACTTTGTAACTCAAGGTCTTTCCAAGCATTTCAACCAATAGGGGTTCCTTGGGTAATGTAATGCTTCAATAGTGCTTTCCATGCTTCATTCCTATCAAGGCTTATAATGATCCATTTCACACATAGAGAAAAACCTTGAAGTCTTATGTCAGCATGTCTAACTCCCTAAACTTCTTTAGGTCTACAACAAATATGCTAAGAAACCTTATGGAAACCCCTATGACCTTTTCATTTGTCCTAATTTAAATCCCTCAGCAATTTATCCATTTTGACATAGGCAAAATGTGACCAACACTTTGGAGTAACCTCAAAAGTTACTTATCAAGGAGAGATATTTGGTAATGTAGTAGGAGATATTTTTTTTAACCTTTTACAAAACATGTGACCAAATCTCAGCATGGGAGGCCCTAAATTAAAAATTAATGCCAAGAAACATAAATTGCACACCTATAATTATCCTTTACCATTGATATCCTTACATCTAAGGAGGTTTGGGGGAAAGGGATTTCCTATAGCATTGAGTATTTTTCCACTATATAGAATATATTGATGCTAGATGAAAAATTGATAAGACACCCCCTGGCATTCTTAACTAAATCTTTTTCATTTGGAAGGGTAAGAAGATAATCATCCATAAAATTTCCTTTAATGAATTGTGGTAACATTTTGGTAGGTATGCCTTTCACCAAGACAATAGATAATTATTTATCCAAAAGATAATTGAAACCTTCCATAGCCAACACATAGAGTGAGGTAAAAGGGACAAACTTGTCTTATAGACATGAAAATCTAAAATTTATGTGATTTTACTCCATTAATGGTAATTCAAGATCCAAAATACTAAATGAGGGCCAAACCCAGAGCTTTAAAGATAGTAATAATATAGGGTCGCTCATTTTGTTCCCAGGATTTCTCAAAGTCAATTTTCACATACATGGATTTTTGACCAAATTCCATGGCCGATTCCATACCTTCCCAAAATGCAATACTATTATTGAAAATATACCTATGTTGTATGAACCAAATTTTTTCACCTTTAAAAATGAGGAGAAATATTAGGGGTAAATTAATTACACCAAGATTTAACCCAATTAACCTCATCACTTTTAATTAAGCACAACATACATTTTATTAGAATAATTAATTAGATCATAGTCTAAACAATCATAGTGAAAAAATATTAAATGTTATACATGATGGTATAAATATTAAATGTGCATATGTAGATTATTCATGTGTCAACACCTTTTGTAAATTTCATTATTAGTGTGGCCAACAAGAAAATGATGGATAGTTTTTTAGTTATATATACCCTCATTTCTATGTACATTTTATTATTATCTTGAATATAATAAATTGTATTTTTTTATAATTTGGTATCAAATTAGGAGTAAGGAGATCAAGGTGAATTGATAATTTTATTAAAGAGACTTAAACACTAATATTTATTGCAATTTTAAATATGAACATACCATTGGTTTCTTCTTCATATTTTTTTTCAAATCTATATCTATGTTTTATTAAAGAGCTCTAAAGCATTCCAAAAAATAATTTAAATGATAAAAAACCATTAGATACATATAAATGAGGAAAGAGATTAATTATAATTATCAATCTTTCCTATGGAAATATACAAAGGTAAATTGATCGACAAATAGATTAAAGGAAGAGTGAGAAGAAAATAAAGAGGATCATTATTGCACTTTGATTGTTCTTCTTCACATGTGCAAGTTTAAAGAATCACAAGAATTTTATTATTATTTTTTCTTTATTTCCTTCATGAGATGATATTCAAAAAATAGAAAAAGAAATTCTATTTTTATCCTTAAAAAGTGGGGAATTTTTTGGAGCTATTACAAAAAAAAACCATAAAATTGTGATTACATTGCAAATATCATCACATAGGTGTCTAATTCAAACAGTTCTCTCATGATAATAAATATAAATTCAAGGTATTTATAAAAATTTGTCACACTAAGGATTATGATCAATATCAAGAGAGATTTTGATCAAAAGTTGACCTATAAACCTCATTTTTTATGATTTTTTAATGCACAATCTATGGAAAAATAAAATCAATCATATCATTTATTTTGGGTAAGAAAATTAGATGTTGTTTTGTATAGTTTAAAATAAAATTTCATATATATTTTTATAAATAATTTTATTTTCATATATGTAAAATAAATCAAACAAATGAAGAAAATTTTACTCTATAAAATTGCATATATTGTACACATGCATTGTTTAGTATATGCAATGCCTTTAGTTCACATTTATGAGTAAATTCATTGTGTTTAAATACTACATCTAACACATAACATAGTTGTGACAATAAAATAAATGTAATCATGATTTTAAATCTATGGGGAGACATAAGGATCACAATTTCTTTTTTATCTTCCCTCTATTACCCATTCATCATTATCATTAAATGTAAATATTGAAAGATTATAAGTATGAGTATATTGGGAAATTACACATGGGTAAAATGATTTATCTCTAAGAGGGTTTCAATGATAGAATGAATGTTTTTTTATGTATTGTATAGGTATAATGTGCCACTCTTCACTCATGATTGAATGACTCTTTCACCTACCACCAGATATATAGAAAGGACAAAATTATTCCACATACTGCCAAGTATATGGGAAGGAAAAGCATACCAAGAGGTTTTGATTATGTATCTCAAGGTGTATTTAAAGGGATACATATTAGAGTAATAAGGAACCAATCCTTCTCCCACAAATATTTTTTTTTAGATGGATAGAAATGGTCTAAGATTTATTTATTTAGATACACAACTTTGTTTTGGTGATAATAAAAATGAAGGTGAAAGCTGACCTCTAGTTTAAATATATTTAGTTGGTTGTTTATGGCTCATACACCTAACATGCCACAAATTCTAACCAATAGTGAGTGTTCCAGAAATTGAAGTAGAAGGTGAAGTTGATCATTATGTTTAGCATATTAGATGAGGTAAAAAATCATATATAAAATGATATTTCAACCAAAGATGATTATAACAAACTCAACAATGTTTATAAGGCCAATATCTAGAATATTATTCTTCATATAAAAAACCCATTTCACTATCTTAAGTTGAAGACAAGTGAAAAATTTTAAAGGTTTCTTTAGTATGTTGTAGCACTGTGGGTCTTACTTTGAGATTTTGGTGAAGAAATTTTATATGAATCTATAGTACCTATAATCCTAATATAACTACCCATGACCTATATGATTTGTCTAATGAATAAATATTTTAGATTTGAAATCAACTTCTCAAAAGTGGGTTAATGTGTTGAAACACGAAGAATACATATACACAATATAAGTTGATGAATAATAACATACACTTACATTACAAAAGAATGGTAAAAGGACCATGAATCCATCAAAATAATCCCCTAAGAATAAAAATCAGCAAAGAAACAAACCACATTTATATAAGGTCTGTATAATTTATGGATAGATAGGTAATGAACTTAAGGATTACTGGTAAAAAGCATTTACAAAATGCTCATCCAACAATAATAATCCCACACAAAAGCATTCTCCACAAGAACATAACTATAAAGATCCACAATCAACACATACTTGGAAACATAATCCTTATTCATAGTAGTGATATTTGAACATAATAGAAGATAATGATTCCTTAGATGAAGGTGTTTTTAATGTAACAAAGATAAATAAGGAGGTCCCTCTCCAAATTCAATATGGTACATGTATTATCATACCACAAGGTACACAATTCACTATAAATATTGGTTTACCACTTTGAACCACTCATCATATTGATGTATTCTATCTCTTTGAGATGACACATAATATAGTGTCTAAGGTATAGGTGACATTTCATTACCACTTGGTAGTCATGGATGTATAACTACTAACATCCTATATATTCCAATCCTATACAAAAAAATTATTATCTATAGATCAACTTTTCAATCACAACCTTACAATTGAATTTAATCATCAAAATTATAAAAAAAATGTGTCTAATTTGACATAAATCTCAAAGCTCATTTTTTTACAATGGCTTTTGGTGTATCCAAAATGTTTTATCTTGATGTTGTCTACAAAAAAAGTCAATCTCTAATTATCAAAGATAAAAAATCAACCAAATTGTGGCACATTAGATATAGAAATTTGAGCTTTGTTACCTATTGTATTAAGTAGACAAAATATGGTGAGAAGCCTTCCCTCAATTAAATAGACCACTGATTTGTTATGTAATTATTTAGTCATAGAAATAGTATATAGATCCATTTTACATATGTGCATATCAAGTAACTAGTCCATTAGATATGGTGGATACCAATTTATGTGAACATTTCACTCCTAGTGTTAGTGGATTTAAATATTTTGTCTCTTTGTAGACGATTAATCATGAAAAATGTGGGTATACTATTTGAAGATAAATGATCAAGCCTTTGAAGTATTCAAATAGTTCAAATCTCTATTTGAGTGATAATCTAGTCATCACATGCATATCTTACACTCATATCATGGGGGGAATTCACCAATGATAAATTATAAGTATTTTTAAGGCACATGGAATTTCACTAATAGTTTATTTATAATTATATATTATAAAAATTTAATTTTGAGTGACACAATCATAACATTATTGAAAAGAGGTGTAGCATGTTAAAATATGCCCACTTGGCATGCCCATATAGATAAATAATAGTTCATATAGTAGTTTAACTATTGAATAGTTCACCCACCAAATCTCTCAATGGTGTCACTCCAACCAAAACATGGTTAGGTAAGAATCCTTATATCACCCATATTCATGTTTTTCATTTCAAATCACGCACACATTCAAAATAAGAATAAGTAATATTTGGATTAAAAATATTTAGATTATACATTTCTTGGGTACTATGAAGAGTTGAATTCCTACTGACTCATGGATCCTAAGGCTAATAAATTATATATAAAAGAGATGGTGTATTTGATGATAAGGTTGAGTCCAATTCACCCTCAACATAGGCACTTAATATAGGCTTCATTCTATAATTTTTTTAAATAATGATAGTGGTAGTGAAGATGAGGACAATGATGATGGTCATCCATGTCATCTATATTTACCACCATTAATATTGTTCAATGTATGCCCAAGTGGCACACAAGTAAATTCAAGATGTAAAACTTAATGGAGTCTTATACACTCACTTCAAGACTAAAGATTCATAGCATGGCTCTTAAAGAGGTAAAATTTCCCCTTATGATCATAGTTTCATAATCATTTTGTCCTTCAATAGTTTGTGAATCCTAAGAGTCAAAACTTTAGAAAGAGGTCATGGATTTATAGTATCATTCACTGATGAATAACTATACATGGAAACTTTTTGATCATCTAACAAGGAATAATCCTATTATTTTTAAGTGGATATTTAGGACAAACTAGAAATAATATGGCATCATTAACAAGTATAAGTAACTGCTTTTATCAAATGTCTATCCACAAAAATGATGTACTAACTATGAGGAGACTTTTACTCCTATGACCAAGATAACTACTATCAAAATGGTCTTTGTTATGGTTTATTAGTTTAGATAAAAATTCTATCAGATAGACATAAAAAGTGTCTTCCTAAATGGATATTTGAAACAATAATTCTACATGACCCAACCAGAGGGTTTTATCATACATAGTTAATAAAATAAGGTATGTTGACTCTTCAATCCACTACATGATCTCAAGCAGGATCCCTATGCCTAGTATGTCATGATATAAGAATGTCTTGTTCAACATGGATTCAAGAAGATTACATTTTATGTAAACTTATAACTCAAGGAGTAAGGGGTAGGTTGTGATCAAATTGTATATGTTGATGATCTAGTCATCACTAGTAGCTCAATTAAGATGATGGATAATAATACTAATGATCTTATGTGATTTTTTGGCATGATGGTATTCTACACTACTATCTTAGTTTAGAGGATGGTAAAAGGGACATCACATATTTATGTCTCAAAATAAATATGCTAATGCAATGCTTGAAATTTTTTGAATGATGGAAATAAGCATATTGAAACACATATGGAGATAATACTTTAGCTATCTCTTTTAGATCCATCACCAAAAATAAATTCCACTCTCTATCATCATTTAATTTGGACCTTCACTAAGATAGATATCATTTATCATCTCAATTAGATTTCAATATTCATGTAAGAACCAAAAATGAGTGAAAATAAATCATAAAAGATAATATTGAGATATGGTCAAGGTACTTTGGAGCATGGCCTAAAACATAATAAAAATGGTAGTTATGTTTGATAGGAGACATGGATGTTGATCATGCAAGATCCATTGATGACATGAAATATAAATTTATATATGTTTCATTTCTATTATTTTGTCCTTTCTCATTGGGGAATAATAATCATAGTTTATTTTATTTATCTTCCATCAAGTCATAATATTGTGTAGCAAGAAGATATGTTTATAAAGACATATAGATACCTCACACACTTATAGGATTGGGATTACCATAGGTATTATTAATAGTTATGTATTGTGATAATCAATATGCTTTTAAACTTATTCATAGTTTAGTGCTTCATGAGAACATTAAGCACATTAAATTTCAAATCCATTTGATACATGAGCATGTTTAGCAACACAACATTAAACTCTATATTTTACCCCCTCAAGATCAGTTTGTAGATGTTTCCACCAAGTCACTTGCATGTGATAATTTTGAGGCATTAGATTTTTTATTTTATTTTACTATTAATACTATGATACATTAATGGGGGAACATTATAATAATTAATTATATCATAGTCTAAATAAGTTTTGCTGAAAATAATATATGTAATAAATAGTTCAAAAATTAAATGTGCACTTGTAGGTTGGTCACACATGTCACCACCTTTGTAAATGACATTTTTAGTGTGAAAAATAATAAAATGAAAGATGGTTATTATAATAGATATATATACTCTCACCTCTATCTATTTTTAATATTATGTTTAATATAATAAATTATATATATTCTATCAAAAATCAAAATTTAAAAAATTCATAAATGAAATTCTGAATCTACATATTATGTTTATAAGCATATATATATATATATATATATATATATATATATATATATATATATATATATATATATATATATATGGATAAATAATGCATGTGAAATAAGTTAAAATGGTGGAAAATCTAGATCTAGGATCTTACACTAAACTACATCAATCATTTAAAATCTATTCCTAAAAATAAATTGAAATTAAGAAAAAAGGATTGATAAAAATCTTAAATGAAAAAAGAGAAATAATGATATAAACTTACATAAATAAACATTTTGAAATAAATATAAGAATAGAAAGTGTTTGGAACTAAATTAATTCCACCCTAAAGTTCTAACTATGTTTAGCTACTAGATCAAAATTAGTGGAGTATCGAATGTGTCTTAGTCAAAATTGGTAGGTGGTTGATTATTTCCCTATGTTTCTGCCCATTTTTTACCTAGACATCAATTGTGTACTTTATTTTTTTTTTAATTATACATTTTTTTGTAAGGTATATAGTTTAATTATGAATAGGGTTGTAAATTTTCATTTCTAAATTGAAAGACAAGATTATTGGTAATGATTTTCCTTTACTTATTGACCTAATCCTCAACATATTCATAAAAGAATGTGTGAAAATATCTAACTGATGAAAACTCTTGAAGAGTTTCAACTACATATCTTGAATGATTGAAATCAGATTCAGTGTATTTACATTAAATGTGGGTAAAATATTAACATAAATTATATATGAGGCTTAACATTCTATTCTTATAAAAATAAAATGTAACTATATGATCCCACTATAACATTATTTTGGCATAATACTTGGATTTCATGTAGATGTAATTAATAATAAGTGTTTAGTATCCTAATCAATTATATTAATAAATGGAATAAATGTGCCACTTAATAACTAAAGGAGTGTTCCTAGTTGATCCTTCACTTCATAAATGACTAAGGATTGATTTTTATATATATGGCTCTATTGAACACATTGAACATAGGTTGACCATGTGGAATAATGATACTAAAAATTCCAAGTGCAAGGAATTAGGCCTAAATGAAATAGACCCAAAAAATGAAGAGGGAGAAAATTAGCATGCCATTGATTATGACCTAGGAGGAAATAATGTTTAGATTGGATATTAGGCTAAATAGATCTAAAGGATGAATAATATCATAAATCTAACAATAGATTAATTTATTGAAATATAGGTGGATTAAGGCTAGAGAGACCCAAAAGTGGTGGAAAGGTTTCCCAAAATACCCAAATATACACACAAGTGGACCAAGCATAATAGTGCATGACAAAGATGTGTTGTACCAAACTTAGGGGTATACATGATACCATCATTTGATGCATATGTGTGTTTTAATTAATGTATTCATCAAATTAAAATAATAATTGAAGCAAATACTTATAATTACCTTAGGTAAGGAAAGAAAATATTTCTAGATGAACATGCTGAGATCCACCCATATGTATTACTAATTCTTGGTATATTTATTGGTTTTGAATTTAATTGGTTATTGTTCCTCAAAATTTTCAAATACTAATTTTTTCCTAAACTTGAAAACAACACAATTTTGGAAATTCCAAAAACATGAATAAATTGGCTATACTTCTTACAAATGCTTAGGGTGTGTATTCATACCTAACACGACTTGAAGGTTGGACTATATAAGATTTGAAATTATATCACCACAGGGTCAAAATCATAATAAACATATAAATTAGTATTATCAATGGAATAATAAAATATACTAAAATTTACAGTTCTTTGATTTACCAAAGTATTCTCTTTTCTTATTTCCAATGATCCAAATATGGATCTTACATAAATTTAGAAGTAACACCAAAAAAATATGAAATATCTACCCTACTAATGATTAGATAAATAAATCTATCAACAATAAATCTATACAGAGTAGGGTTATCTTTTCCACATGTAGGATTTGGATCAAGATTAATACCAAATTCAATAAGAGTAGATGTAGGCTTATAACTGAACATATTAAACTTAACAATAATATTAGGTGCATTATGAGATTCTGATACAACAATAACATGTTTATCTTGTAATATATTCATTCCTAAAAAATGATCCATAACACCTAAAAGAGTCATTTCAAATATTTCACTTAGTTTATCCTTATAATTATGAATTAAACTATTTATATCACCAATAATTAAAATATCATCAACATATAATAATTAATATTAAATGATCAGTTTTGAATTTAAAAAAGAGATCATTATCTAAATAGTATTTAGGAAAACCAAATTATTTAAAATAACTTGTAATTTTAGAATACCAAGATCAAGGATCTTATTTTAAACAATACAAAGATTTATTTAACTTACAAACATAATTCTCTTTGTTAGGGTCAATGAAAGATTCGGGACAAGTCAGACATATTTCTTCTTATAAATAACCATTCAAGACTGCATTTTTTACATCTATTTGGTGTATAATACAAATATTTTGAGTTGTAAGAGCAATTAGTAATATAACAATACTCATTTTTACTATAGGAGAAAAGGTTTCAATATAGTCAATCCTAGGTTTTTAAGTAAACCCACAAATGACTATTCTTTCTTTAAACTTGTCAATTTTACCATTTGAAGTATATTTGATTTTATAAATCCACCTAAAACCAGCAATGTTCCTTTTAGGTGAAGGTGGGACAAGATCCCAAGTCTAATTTTTAATTAAGGAATTATACTCATCTTGCATAGAAAATTTCCATATATCACCTTTAATGGCTTCCTCAAAATATTGATGTTCACATTCATACATAGTCATGAAAGTATGATAAGAATGTTGACTTCTAGTTAATATATTAATATTATCAAGACTAGAATACTAGATTAGGGATTATTCCCATTTAGATATTTTAATTGAACATGAAATTTAGGGGGGTTCCTCAAACTCTAAGTTATCAAAATATGGATCAACTTCCTATATGACATTTATTTA
Source organism: Torreya grandis (assembly GCA_037957365.1). Lineage (NCBI taxonomy): Eukaryota > Viridiplantae > Streptophyta > Pinopsida > Cupressales > Taxaceae > Torreya > Torreya grandis. The sequence continues at coordinate 53,898 of JARHVA010010677.1, read as the reverse complement.
TTCATGAGAAACATAAGAGCTAGGTTCGTCCAAAGGAGAACATTGAGGAGGTTTCATACAAGGTTCACAAAAGGATCTTTCACGAATGATAACATTCATATTCTAAATTATTTGTATTTTAGATAGATCATACACTTTTAATCCTTTAGTTTTACCTCCATAACCTACAAAAATTCAAGAATATGAGGTAGGATGAAGTTTATTTATTTTTACTTTAGGAACAAAGATGGAAGCAAGACTACCAAAGATCCTAAGATAAGCCACATTGGGTTTATTTTAGACCACATTTATAAAGGAGTAGAAATATGTCAAGCTACATTTGGTATTCTATTCAAAACATAAATAGTAGTATTCATGGCTTTAACCCATACAAATTTAGGAACATTTTTATAATGCGACATTGTTCTAACCTTTTCTATAATGGTATGATTTTTCCTTTTAGTAATCCCATTTTACTAATGGGATTAGGGAGTTTTTAATTCCATTTGAATACCACAAATAAGTTAAAAAGAATCAAACTTTTTCCTAATATATTCACCACCAAGATCATATCTTATATTTTAATATAAAAATTATAGGTATTTTCAACAACTTTAAATTCTATGAATTTAGACAACACTTCATAGTTATTTCTAATGAAATATGACTAAATCATGCTAGTATGGTCATCAATAATTTTAAGAACATATAAATAACCATTAAGAGATAAAACTTAAATAAGTCCTAAAACATAACTATGAGTTAATTCTAGAGGATAAGAGGAATTCAAATCATGATTTTTCTAAAAGGGATTAGTATGTTGCTTACCACATAAGCAACCTTCACAAGTTTCTTGATGAGAAGAGATAAAAGGAAGAAAAAAAACAAAATTGTGTCAAGACATATCATTTAAAATTCTAAAATTAACATATACTAATATTTCATGTCATAATTGAGATTCATTCTTACTATGTGATGAAAGACAACATGTAGAAGAAGTAAAAAAAAATATATAAACCATTCTTATTAATGTCTTGATTAATCAGAGAACCAGATTGATTTCTGATGGACCAGTTATATGTAAGAAAATTTACAAAAAGATTAGCATTAGTAAGTTGATAACAAGATAAAAAATATTTATTAAGTTTAAGTACATTGAAAACCTATTTAATAACATTTAAAACTTTAGCCTTTTCTTGCTTAGTTGCTTCTAATAAATAAATATCTCATAAATAGATGTTTTTAAAAATATCTCTAGTATAGGATAAAATTTTAGATAAAAAATTCATATGGTGTGATGAATCATCATCTAAAATTGGTTCGTTCTCATTAAAATCAAATAAGGTAGCATATAAAGCAATAATAATAGAATTTTGTTCCTAATTGTTGTTTTGATTCTGGTTCTTTTAATTGTTTTCATTAGATTTCTTCCCTTTTCTATTTTTAGGGGTTTTATTATTAGTTCTATCTTTTTTTTATAATAATTTTCCATTCCATGACCAAATTTACCACACATTAAAATTCCCATTAAATTTAGGTTTATGATTCTTATTGCTAGATTTATTGTTCTTATTTTTACCATTGGAAAAATTAGGGTTATATTTCTTATTTATATTGTTCTTAGAACTAGGATTGATAGTAATAAGTGTATGAGTGGCATTCTCTTTACAATCAAAATTAGACATCACTTGCTCTTCTTGAATCAAAATAATTAATAAGGTCATGAAGTTAGGGTTTCTTGATCTATTTGGTACCTTGAATTCAAAATTGAAATAAAATTATGAAAATATTCATGAATGATTAACTAAATAATAAAATAAAATAATTAATCTTGAATTAAATTACAATTACAACTATATAATTGAGATTTAATATTATTAATTTTAGAATGCAAGTTAACTTTTTCATCACCTTTCATAGGTTTAATAAGCAATTAAAAAATCAACTTAATAATTTTAGAGATATATGTGCCTTCATGCATATACTCAAGGAGTTTCGAAGCATCAGTAGGAGACTCCTGATTGTCGATATAAATTATGAATTCATCCTTAATATTTTGTAAGAAAATCAACATTGATTCATTTAATTTATATTGAAATAAATTTGAAAGCTTAGATGTAAATTTTAATAGTTATAAAGATTTTCCAATCCTAATGTCTATATTATATAGCTTTCAAGACAAATTCTTCTTTAATGCAAATTTATTAGATATTATACTTATACCCATTAAGCATTTGAGATTTATCTAGCACAAAGTTAGGAGAAGAAATTACTTACCTTTAGGAATTATATTATAACACTAGATAAATATTTTAAATAACAAACTTTTTGAAGTGTTTATATAGTTTATTTGATAGTAAATCAAAGTTATAGTGTGAATAAACAATAATTGTTCAAATTAATGTTAAACCAAGAAAAAATGTAAAGTATTGTGATAAAACAAGGTGTCAAAAGTGTTGAAATAATACACTAATGTAAGAAAAATTATTAATAATGATGAAAAATTAATTATATGAAGGTTCAAATCAAAAAATGTACCACAATAGTGTGTCTGAAATGTGCCAAAACCTAGGAAATGATTGATCACATGACTATGCTTGATAACAAATTGTCTAGGTCAAAAGTTAAAAAGTAAAGTTTAAAGTTACATTAGGGATTTTCACATGAGTTATTCCATACACAAACCAATTTTTTATAATTGATTAATATGACAAAAAATAAATTTGACTTGACCAAAAATGGAAGGAGCTAGTGGGTTTTTTAACACTAGACATCTTCCTTAAATGTTTTTATCAAAATGGATGAAACCAACTCTTCTAAGAGACTATATGAAAATTTACATTCATAAAATAATATTTATACCTTTTTTTAATCTAATATCTGTGTGTGTGTGTGGTGGGGGGGGGGGGGGGGGGTGGATGGTGTTTGTAATTCTAAAAAATAAATAATTAAATAATTTTTTAGAATTTTAGGTAGAACATTCTCTCCCATTATGGGGCTCGGGTTGGAAAATAAGGATTTAAAAAATAACTTGTTTTTTAAATACTTTTTCTTAATCTATATGAATTCATAATTACCTATAACACACTACCTAAAGAGTAATAACACCTAGTTAAAAGTTTAGATTTACACAACATGATGGATAAGCCATGATAAATCACCAAACTTTGTTGACCTTCCTAAAAACTCACTAGAAATTAGAATAGATTTTCAGTATTGAATTTTTAATGCACAAAACAACATTTCCACTCCACCAATCCATACAAGTATACCATAAGGGGGAGAGAGAAAAAAAAATGTCTTTATCAATCATTCATAAGATATAAACACACATCCCATGTATATTTATCCATCCCACATGTCCCTAAGGATGCATTAGACATGAATACAAGCCTACAATTGTGTCCTCACATTTGGTGCACCCATGATTATGCATGGCCATCTTCATGTCCACACAAGATGTAGTTTTAGTATGATAGTTGCTACATATTGAGTCATTAAGGAATTAATATATAATCCCTTTAGAGATTCATTTTAACCATTATTTTAACTAGTGATATTTTATTAGAGCTATTTTTCTTCTCTTAAATATTCCACACTATAAACACTCTATTGGAATTTTCATGTTTCCTAAGTATTTCACTTTTTATCTTTTCTAACAATTTTTTTAGTAAGATCATAGATTTTTTCATAGAGTTTACCATAATTATATATCCTCCCTTAGATATATGTTCTATGGGTATTTTCATAGCATGTGGACCCTATATTATGACCAACATTACTTATTAATTTTAACCTCATCACCATTTCCTCCCTCTAGACCCAAACAACCTAATATCCCTTATTAAAGTGGCTTTCAAGATTCTAAATCCTAAAAACATGAAGTAAAATCATATGGTATTAGAATAATTTTTAGTATTGGAAATAAATGTCCATAAAATTGTAGATTCATAGTTTAGGAATGTTAACCTATAAGAATTCCATAAAAGATTAAATTTAGAAACTTTCAATACATTCATTGTTTGTTTAGTAAAAAATATTCTTCCACAAGTAGTTAGATATCCAAAATCTATTTAATTCTCAAACATAGTATTCTCATGTAAGAAACATTAAGACCCTAAGATCAGGGAGATAAAATCAAGTGAAGGCTCACTAATGGATTATATATATGGGACATCAATTGGAATGACAATGAGGATCCTTGTGCATGATACTTATGCTAGATGAGCACCATTTAGGGGCAAAAGTATTGGGAAAAAAATCCTAATAGTTATTTTATAGTGATTAATGACTCATGGTTAGAGCATAAGAGGAAAAATATATCCAAGATGTCAAAGAACTTATTCATATTATATTTAAAAGAAGAGCCCTTTAACATGATCACTCTCCTGAATTATGTGGTTAATAATGGAAACATCCAATATTTCTACCCCTAAATGTTCATGGTAATGAATATAATTTATAATGGAAGGTAATTCATAGATTGGGGTGAGATGATTATTGATTATCTTCATCATTAACTGATTAATGTAGACTCTATGAAGTTATTCTTCATGACTTCATACTTAGTGTATTAATTAGTTTCACAAATAATTTATCTTTCCCTCTCCCAACAAGGAGATATATCTCTCTCAACTCAATTATATGAATTCTTCCCTCATTAAAAGATAGAGTATAGAATTAAATACTTTAGAATGGTGAATAATGATTTCAAAATTAGGATAGTGTATGCTCTTGATGAAGATTGGGGAATAATAATAATCTTTGATGAAGTAACTACCTTGATCAACCATTATGTTAGTTACTTCATTTAGTTATAAAACTTCACCTATATTAGGGTTAGAGGATTTGAGAGATCTTCCTTATGGATTATAATTTAACAAATAATAATATCATACTAATATATTAGTGCAAAGAATTGGCATCAGTGCACAAATGTTGTAAAGATATATACGTGCTATAAATTTCATTCCCAATAATTTTGGGATAGTTTTAATGTAAAATATATAGTCAACTCAGGACATTGATTCAACTATCTCTCAATTAACCCTTTAATCGCATCCCTATACATATTATGTTGATATCAAGGGATTGATGAAAAGTAATTTAGGCATTAGTTCTCATATGATCATGTACTTAACCTAGAGGATTACACTATAGATTACTATGATGAGATGAAATGATCAAATGATATTAAATTAGAATTAATATTGATCAAATCAAGGCATTCATAGATGAATGGGTCCTAGATGGCATGGTGGATGACATGAAAAATATCATTAAACTTAGGTATGTTGATAAAGTTATTTCTCCTTTTCCAACCATCAATTGGTTAATAAGAGAACTTGTAGATATATATAGATGAACCAAGGTTGTCCTTGTTATAACTAAGAAATGGTTTAATAATAAAGTGTTATAATTTATAAGATCATGTGGTTCTAATAGATCAAGGCCATCATCCCCTCTAAAATAAACCCCTACAATAACTCCAAATAATAGTCTTACTAGTTTGATATTTCAATCACCTAACTCTTCAAGCTCTAAGGATAGTGATGATGAAGATATTGAATAGATTAAACCACCTAGTAAACCTTATGAAGTGATCCCAACTATGGGTAACAAATTAAAGGTAAAGAAGTATGTTATGTTTTAGCCTTATTTATCACTTGGTGAACCTTATCTCCTCATTCCCAATAGTACCCAATATTACCTCACATGGGCTATAGAGGTAGTTCAAAAGGTACCTATTAGATTAGTTGAGGTATTCATTCTTTCATCACCTTCAATTTTCTCAAACATTCATCCACTTCTAGAAGCTTCTCTTCTAAATCAACCTACACCACCTCCTATTGGATCTCAAATTACTACCTTTAGTTATATGTCATTCCAATGGATGTATCCCATGTTGAATAAGATAAAGAGGATAATAGAGGCATAAGTTACATATTTTTTTGTAGTTGTTATGTTCTTAAGTATCCCTCTCCCAATAAATCTATATCTACTTCTATGTTGGTGTTAGACCCTTTAGGACAATAATTTTTAGAAACTAATTAATCTAGTGTGGAATGTATAAGAAATAACTATGAGTGATTAAAATCTTAATAGGATATCACTTAGGGAGGAAAATAAATAAAGTGATGTTCACAACCTATGAGAGACTATTGAGAGAATCATCAAGAGTTTAAAGCAAAATGAGCTCATCTAGGATAAGTTCAGTGATCAGATCAAGTAGTTGGTTTAAAATGTCAACTATATTTGGAATCTAGTCGATACTTGTAGAACATCAAGTAGATGTCCCTTCTCATGTGTCTGATATCAAAAAAGAATCCATTTCTACCATTAGTAAATATAACTCATATGGAAAAACTATTGTAGCTTGGGTAAATTAAGTATTGTTGAATGGGATGAAATATATTGAGGATTTATTGAAATTATGTGGGTCTATTGATAATGAAATTGTAAATATCAATAAACAACTAAAAGCCTATGATAGTGAACTAAAAGTATGAGAGAATGTGAAGGATGATGTTCATGAAATGATTGATGTTGAAACATATGTGATGATAAAAGATGGAATCTTCAACAAAGCATAAGATTACACACCCTATAAGTGGTTTGAATTCATTATTCATAAGATCAAAATCTTTAGTAGATGTTGAAAATAAATATGATTAGAATCCAAAAAAAATATTTGAAATTATTCACATTGATTCATGTGTGTCTTGATATAGTTTAACATTTGGTAGTTATTTTGGTATAAACCAATGCAAGAAGTTGAAAATAAATATGAGGAAGTGGGTGATTAGGTAACGTATGTATCTTCATTGTAACTATAGAATCCTTAACTCTAGGATTTCAAAATTGAAAATCCAATTTTTTTATGAAATGATGGTAGAAACCATCATTGAAGTCAATGATATAGTAGTAGATATCAGGAGGTTGAATATATATTTTTAGGAAAAAAATTAATTAATTTTTCATGTTTTTTCTAAGGTTTTATAGGTTAATTATAAATCATAATTTGTCCCAAAAATAGTATATAGTTAATAATTGTTCAAAAATTTAAGGAAATGATGTGATGTGCAATGTATTTCTCTCATTTGATTTATCCATGAGCATTCAAGTAATAGATTGTGTGTCTTATTATCTAAAGATACATAAAAACATACAAATAATGTCTTAGCAAATATAATGATTGGTAATGTAATACCATTTATGGGTGTCTATGTAATACTATCATAACTCCTAAGTATCATGGTTATGCATAGTAATTCTCACTAAGTATACACCCTACTAGATATAAATAACATTATAATGAGATTTTGATTAGAACCATTATCTACCACAATATCATGTGAAATAATATATTTCAAATCAAAATATTGGAAAATTATTTTTATAATATTTTTAAATCTTGTGCTTTTGAAATTTAATAGATGATGTTTGATTTTTGGAACCAATGACCATACCCATAACATTATCAATGAGATTTTCATTGTAAATTTTTTTGTTAATGTATAGATGTAGCCATGTGAAGATTACCTTATTTATTAGTATCATTATTTAGAAAAGGGCTGTTAAATATTTTTAAGTATTGATTAGGAATTCCTAAATATTAATTCATTTTACTAATATTTATTTCAACTTGGATGGCATTATTATCGATAACATCTTGTATATTATGTTTTAATGAGAATAAACAATTTGTAGAATGTCATGAACCTCTATGGTAAAAAAAATATTTATATTCATCATATCCATTATGAAAATATTTATAAGTATCTAACTAATATTAAGGTAAAAATATCATGTTTTATTTAAGTAATTTTAAATAACTTTTTGAGGAGGATTAGGATTGAAGTGTTCTAGAAGGTGGAAGGACAATCATATCAAGTGATTTTGAAATTGTGTTTACAATTTTTAAGTCATTATTAGATTGAAAAATTTAAGAATCATTATCCTTATATTTTATTATTGATTTTATGTAATATATGTAGGTACCATAGGTATAATCATTAGGCACATAGTTTGACACATTTTCCTCTAAAGGCATAATCTCATAGTTTCAAGCCATATTTAAAATATCACTAAAGGATTGGTAAGTGTTGAAAATAACTTTTTATTTGAGTGGTTGAAGAAATTTATTTGAGAATATACTTTCTATCTCACTATTATGTATTTGGTAAGACATTTTTATAAATAAAGTATTAAATCAAAACACATACTCAGTAACATTATTGTTAGGTAATATTTTATTCAATAAAGTTTATAAAATGTGACCTTTGGGATAAAGTTTATATAAAAGTGAGATAATAATATATCATCAAAATAATTAAACTGACTCATAGATCATATTATTAAGTCATAGAAATAATCCAAGGCATAGTCCTTAATACTTATGGGAAAGGTCTTAGTCATTAATAAATCATCATGATAAAACTAACACGTGAGGAAAATTAGATAAAATTTGATGCATTATAAGTGGTTTGAGATGGAACATTATTTGTAAGTGGTAATTATTATATATTAGGATGTATTTAAAAATTTGGCATAACTTGAGGAGAATTAACAATAGGTGGAGATGCATAGAATATTTAATAGGAGTAGTATGAGCACTAGCCTCACCACTTTATGTATAAGTAGAGACTCAGGAAAATTGGGGACATTCATATAATATATTGTAAAATGATTAGGTGTATATTTATTATCCTTTATTCTTATACAATGAAAAGATAAATCATAACATCAATTTTTATGTTGATATTGTTAATTAAGTTATAAAAATTAGTTTCAAATATAATACTAAAATGTGATTTATCAATATAATGATTATTATTACAAGTATTTTCATTTTTAACATTTCAATATAACTCATCATTAGAATAATTATAAACATGAAAATGAATTTCATCTATTACATATGTATATCTAACATTCAAATTTTAATCACTTAAATTATGAATAATAGAAGAAATAGCAATTAAAGTGATGATTGGAATTCTTAGTTTCAAAGAAGTATGTATAGGAAACAAAGGAATATGAATAAATTCAAAATTAACACCATTTAATTTAGAATTTCACCTACTAATATTTGTATATATATCCATCCTAGTGTTTAACCCTAAAATATAGATTGGGAAATCTAGGGTCAAAGGAGTTAGAGATATCCTAAGGCACAAGGATGGTAGATTATCTCTAAAGTAGGCCAATTAATTTCAAAATTCAAATAAACATATACTAAGTTTATTGTGTTGAGATAAGATAAAAATATATAGTTATGATAGACATTTAAATGATATTGAAAACAAGATACTTATATAGTTCTAATGCTAATACAGATTTGGATTTCAATTAGGAATGGCATATATTGGATCTAGATTTTGAATCAGTCACCTAATTTTAGAAATCATACATTTATAGTTGTAGACACTTGAATCAAAATTGGACAATAACATCGATGTTTCTATCTAACTCAGATAAATTTGTTTAGTATGGAATACATGTTGAAACTAAATGTAACCACCTAGGTGATTTTTGGTTTTGTGTCACCTTTGCTCTGGTACATTAGATCTAGGTTATGGACTATCAATCCTTGTCAAATGAAAAAACCTTATTTATTCATATTTATAGAGGTTGTGGGAAAAATTTATTAGTAATAACACAATATTGAGATACCTAAAATATCCCTCTATTAATGAGCATTGACTAAATATCCAATACTTTGAAGAAGGCCTCAAACTTATGTAGTTATCCTTTATATATTGGCATGTGTGTGTATCATGTAATGTGTGATAACAAGTACATAAAATGACCTAGTATATAACTTAGGAAATTTGGCTAATGGAATGCTCCTCTAGTAATTTTGACCTGTAGATGTGTTTTCACTATGACTGATATGGAAATAGGAGAAACTAGGGAAGATTTTCTTACTTGAGTGCTTGATTGAATGCCTTTGATATGTTTCATTGTGAGTATGTAATAATTTTCTAGGTAATTAATGAATGAGGGTTGATCTTAATTTTATACCAATCATTGTTAGAGAATATCTCACATTAAATCACTTAGGATAACCATATGAATATGTTTCATTTATAAATTAGATGCTTTAGAGCATTAGGCACTTGGGTTGGATATAAACACTTACGTCAACTTAGGTATCTGAGTGGGATGCAAGTATCTAGGTGGTTGGATAATATACATAGTTTGATATCTTATAAATACATATTAAGTAGTTTTATAGCATTTTTCCCATATGTGAATAAGTTTTAATGGGATTATGGAATGTAAAACCCTAGTTTACTAAAGTTCTAAAATAATAAATCATGGAATAAATATGAAATAATCATAGCCACTTATTTGTGAAATAGTAGATTTTTATAATTATTATATAAATAGAAAATGAACTAAAAGAGATGTACTTATCTAGAAATTAAATGAGATGGATGAATGATAGCCTATAAACCAGTGTAGGAATTATGTCAGGTGTTGTGAACAGGAACTAGGAGTTAAAAAACATCTCAGACAATAACATGATCCCCTAGATGGTATCACACCATGATATTGTCTTCTAGGCCATGGTATTAGCCTATTACCATGATAGTGTCTCCTAAGAGAGGTTAGTGATATTTTGGGTGGATTTATTCTTAGTTATGATGAGTTTGTGCCTATGTACATAGATGTTGGTTTGTTGTGTGTTCCCTATTTTGATTGATTTTAATATCAAACCCTAAGCTTCCATGTGTCTTAATGCATTTTAAGAGAATGATTATAAAAATAATGGTGTTATTATGGTATTTTGGATGTTACCTCAACAACCCATGTGTTGAGCATTTCCTACATACCATTACTTTGAAAGGAGATTGAGCCTGATGTAGTTCTCCCAATCTATGTGCTAGTTCAAATGAAAGTGAATGATAGTATGGGTGCCAATTTGAGTTATTTGAGTGTCACTAAAGACTATAAATATTATTATTCTAAGATATAAGATATTGTAGATGGTTTTATTTTGATTTAGGGTAGAGTAGGGATCAATGAACTTGATTTTCACAATTATTTTTGAGTTTTTTAAAATTATTTGCATCTAATTTCCATCTAGTGGATAAGTGAATGATATTCGTATATATATAGTGTTTTGGTGCTTGTGAAGATGTGAAATATATCTAGACCAACCCTAAGAATGCTTTGGGGAATGGAAATATATCTTTTTGGAGAGTAAAGAACTAATGGATATTAACACGGTCCTTAGGTCAGTAGTGCAATATGATAGTGTCCAAATGGTCATGCTAATGTCTAGGTGGTATAAGTTGGTAAACAAGTGTCCTGGGTCTCTAGGGGATGGATTATTTCTAATTTGGTATTTTTGAGAATGGTTTTTACCAACATGAAAATTTGAAAATGACCAAAAGAGGCCCTAAGATAGGTCTAGAGATAAGCTAGGATAAGGTGGTCTTAGATGACACTCATTGCTTTCAAATGAAATTTTAGATGACTAAATATCCCCCCTTTTATTCAAGAAATGAAACAAATTGAAATGACTAGGACAAATTAAAATAAATGTACTTGGACTTACCTAAGAGGCCAAGCCCATAAATATGTATTTGAGTCTATGAAGCATGCTCAATTATGTGTCTTGTAAATGAAACATGAAGTAATAAGTATTTACTTAATACACATCAAGAGGAAACATAAAAATCAAACATAAAACTTAGTAAAGAGATGAAATAGAGAGAGGAAAGTAATAAATAAACCTCATTGGTTATGAGAACCAATTTTAAATACTAGTTTCATCCTATGTGTAGACACTAGAAAACCATACACTATAGTTCCAAATGTTTCACTAGCCCATAAACACCCCTTGACACCCTTGGGATCATTTCCTAATCATTTAACCCACTATTCATTAGTATAAATGGCTAAGTCTAACTAAGTTGGATTATGACCCTACCCATTGATGGTCAACCCTTAACTATTGATAGTTAACCTCGACTATTGATGGTTTTCCCTTAACCACCTTAGGAGTTAAATTCAACTCAAACTCTAGCTTATTTTTTATTAATATATATTTGACCTATCATTTGCATAATTAATTCATGTTAGGATAAAATTAGATAGCTTGTTAGACTTATTATTTCACCACTCCCTTCCATTTATATTAAGAGAGGAAGAAAAGCTGAAAGAGGTTTAGAACTTCTTGGTGCCAGAGATTAGAGTTTCTTGTGTAGGTATTCTTCTTACTTTTCATGAATCTGAGAAAGCTTTCAATAAACCAATGACCATGATAGAGATAAAAAGTGTTGTTACAACTCGTCAGTCAATAGCCAAGCTACTATCACTCTACTAAAATTACTTTATAGTCTACAAAAAGATTTCAACCAACCTCAAAATTCTTATACCGACAACAATAAAGCCAAGCATCTATTTCTTATCAAGAATTAGCAATTAGTTTCTTTGTTTCATTCATTGTATCACTTTATCTTCCATCCCACTTTCTTGTGTTAGAGTTCTATAACTCTAGATACTTATTTTCTTCCCCAAAACCACCCACAACCTTTTTTAATCATCTAAACACCCTCTACCTAAACTAGACACCTCTAAACAACACTTTCTTTCTCATATCCAACATCCAACCTAAACTCACCTTTTAGAACTTTCATACAACCTTCCCAACCAAACTTATCTTCCTAAGCCAAATCCTAGAGTAATCATTGATGATCACCTACTTGCTAATGGTTTAACTCTAGCCATTGATGGTCACTAACTGATGATGGTCACCTAACCACCGATGGTTGGACCTTAACCATCGATGGTTACCATCTATAAATTTTTAACAACAATCTAATTTAACCTATTAGAACCTAACCAAATTCCACTTCTTAAGTTTTTATTTTATCATAAAGGATCACAATATTTTTTGAATCATGTTTGATTCATATGGCATTGATATTTAATCATTTATTGCTAAAATTAGTGAAATTCATTTATCTCCCATTAAGTACTTCTTTTATTTCATTTTAGTATCTTATGGTATTTATGCAAGAAATTTATCTTTCATTTTCAAAACTTAATTATTTAAAAGTGTGGATTGACAACCCCCTAAGAAGTTTGTTCTTTTTGGATCTAGCTCGTGATAGGAAATCCACCCTACTACCCAACTAATCAACCATTTTTTAGTGATTTATTATCTATAGATCATTCTTTCCTAAACAAGGAAGAGTCTCCATAATCATCTGAATCAATGTTCACACAACATATCAAGTTTTTCTACCATACCCTCTTTGAGTTTCTTCTTGATTTCTTCTAAAAAAATAAATGAAATTTTACTACAACACTATTTGTGTGTAGATGATGATCAAATAGTGAATAAATTGGACTGAGTTGATGGTTTGCTCAAACCTCATGTGTGGGTGGTTCAAGAACTCAAGCTAGCTTTGACTCCATTATTACTCACCCCTACTTGGTGGATCATAATCTATGAATAACTTGGATTAGACTAATGATTTGTCCATCCTTCCTATGTAGGACAATCAAGAACTAAATTAGGATATGACTCCATCATTGCCTACCCATGATGTAGTATATTCATCTAAAACTAAATCTAGGCAATTTAAATGAAGTTGTGTGATGTAACTAAAACTATGTTGGATGTCTTTAGGTCCATTTGGAAACTCTAAAATGTAAAATAGCTTAGGGGACACTCAAGTGCTTAGGAATATCACTCAGGGACTACTCGATAATACCAACTAATGTAATTGAATAAGGAATCAATATCATGAAACATTGGTGTAAATGATGTCCACAATACCAACATGGAGAATGACAAGGATCTACCATCACATTTGAGAGTACTAGTGTTAAATTTAACATATGGGACTAATTTGTCATGCACATGCCCTTAAATTTTATATTTATCCATAAGGATTCTAGACTAAGTCATAATAATCTATATATGAGTATTTAAACTAAAATAGAAGTGATTATGCCATGCATGATGCCCCAAATCTGATCAAACCTATGTAATTCTTGTTAAAACTAAACATAGACTGAGCATATTTGACAATTTGTGATAGATACTATGGAAATTTGAACTACAAATATTGTACCTTTCTATAAATTCTATATTTTTTGTTTTTTGGGATATTAGATAGTATTGTGGTCCCTTCGTCAATAGCACACTATGATATTGTCTTATATGATGTGTTATTGACCAACTATGTTGTTTTTGTAAAATACTGAGACTAATATGTATGTAACTATTGTTCACTATGATTTCTTAAATATGAGATCTATATTCTATGTTTGCATGATTAAAAAAAGTGCTCTGAGTGCATTATGCTATCTTGGTCTCTGTGATAAATCCATATAAATTCCCCTAGTTTGAGGGGAGTTATTGAAACTCTAAAATAACTATCCTTAAAATAAAAACTATGGGTCATGTGTGTTAGACTAAAAACATATGGTATATGCATGATAAACCAATATAATGTGTATACATGACATCAAAATGTAAAATAATTTAAGCAGAAGTTGGTAATCTATGATGTATGTTAGATCTAGCATTTAAATGGTTGTCAAGATAGATAGCACAATATAAGCATGTATATGAATAACAAACCTAGATATAATCTAAGTAAATACCTAGGGGATGGGGCATGATGTCCATCAAGTCACCCAAAGGGGAAGGGGAGATGTGTGATGTCCTTCATGGAATCATAAATTTGATGTGAATCAAACAAGCAAGAGACAAGTGTCATGGCTATGATACATACATGGAATCATACATACAAGCACATGAGGCATGTAAAGTATGATAAGGGGCCATAATAAAATGTACATGGGCACATGTCACTAAGTTTGATAAAGATAAAACATACAAGGACATGTTTAAATTCCCACATATACATACAACAAGTAAGGTTGGATTAGAGCCACATAGAATGACATGTTCAAATGTCTACATACATAATCAATAAGGTACACACAATGACATGGGCACATGTCCAAAGTATACACATAATGAAATGGATTAGCTTAGATCCATAAAATAATGACATATTTAAATGCACTTGAATAAATATATAAGTAATGAGATAAAATCATATATAAACTATTAAATCTAGAAATGAAAGTATGCATAAACATGTAGTATAAATCCTTTTAAGAGCAAAGATGTACATAAGTTGAGTCTATACTAGTGGTAGTTGATAAAATATCTAAGTAGTATAGGATGATCAATATCAAGATAGAATCAATGCTAAACATGTGATATGGAGTATATAAAGATATTACGTCACAAACTAGAAGTTGTGTAGTATTATGCCCCAAATTGGTGAATGTATTGGTGTTAGAAATGTATATCTATTTATGTGTCGATGATGGGTAGATAGTATAAAATATGGATTTGTGTATCTGTTTATATCCCTTCAATTGGTATACATTAAAAAAATTATATCTATATAGAGGACCTAAGTATTTTAGCGATCTACAAACACTCGAAGAGAACAAGTGAAGTATGTATGTATGATAAAATTGACTATACTAGCATATATAACATAAGTAGTATCTATAAAATTGAAGGAATATAAACATGTAAATGCATATAATTTAAAATTTATGTTTTTTTGGATCAAATATCTGAATGTTTTTGTGTTTTTTAATATATTCTATTATTTTTGTATTTTTTGAGTATAATATATGTACACAAAACATGAAAATGAAAATATATACAAGGATCAAGGTAAGATAAACTATGTAAATGTAGAGAGGAACATACTAATCGATTAGTCTCTCAAGATACTCACTATCCAATTGTCTTGTATCAAATAAAGGAAGATTGATCGTACATGTTATGTGAGGTAGTATCTAAGATCTATAAACTAGATGGATTGAGAAATTTCTAGCTAAAACTACATGTGGAGAAGGATTATGTATTTATGGAGCTGAATGAATAGGCCAATAAACTATGGGGTTCTTGGGAACCAACCTAGTAGAATAAGTTGTGAATAGCATGAGTGATCTATGTTATAACATTGATTTGGATGGTAATGGGGTAGAGAGAGGTTATATATAATCCACACCCTATATATAATGCAAGGGTATCTATAATATAGGTATATGTCAGAGAGTACATTTACATGGTAATGTTATAGGATTAGACCTCACCTACACTAGTAGCTCAACCACTATTAGAGGTGTGCTAATAAAAGCTATTTGTGGAACTGTAACTGGTGTTTGTTATGTACTTAGTTGTGTAATAGGTAATGTATATTCATATGGAAGGTCCTCAACTATAACCACATGATTAACATATATATATTTAATACATCTATGTACAATAAATGAATGGCTTGAAGCTATTGTATCTAAGGCCTACCTAATAACATTTCAAATTTGTCAGCACTAGGAACCACTAATAATCTAGTGGCCATGTGTGTGGGACCAACCTATAATGGAAGTATTATCTACCCAATGGACTTTGAACATGTATAATAAATCCATGAATAATTATATGTATATGAGAAATATCCCATCTAAATAACCCAAGTTTTTTAATAATTGTAATAGTACACATATTAATGTTTGACCCATTGTCAACCATGACACTTTGAATAGGATGATGATCTATGTAAGATCATACAAAGAGTGCATATAAATTTGAGTCATCATCGATGATATCCTACTATAATAAAGTGATGAGAGGTATAACTATCACTATAACATGATACACACCAATGATATTATTAAAAGGGTATGTCTCCATCATATGATTATGATAGGATGCTAGTGGTGGATGTGCCTAATAAGTATAATGAACACCAAAAGTGATTATTGTCTTATTAGTCACATGATTTTAAAATGGATCTATAAATATTTTAAATGCTTTCTCTTTCATTCATCATGATTTAGGTGCCTCTATAAGATTGTCGACATCAATGCTATTAATATATATCAAATCTTGTATCATATGTCACAAGTTGATGCATCTATTTTTAGTATGGCTTCTTGCCCTTTGATAATCATATAATGTATTACAATAATAATTCTTTGGAAGATGCCTAGTAGTATAAACCTATTTGATGGGAGGGAGAGATATGATGTTATATTCCAAGTGTTATTGGATAACATGTGTTGGTGATTCAGGAAGATTTATGAAAGGTCTCCTTGGAGGAATTGATAAAACCATATGGGGAATTAGCTTTGAAGATGTATTAGCCATTGCATTTTGATCATTATTATTTTTAGTGGGACTCACCTTATATGGGGGCTTATTTGAAATCTTATGAGTTTAATATGATATAGTTATGTACTTTAATTATCCCATGGATATAAACTTGACTTCTTATTCTTTCATTGTATGACATAGATTTGTGAATGATGGAATTTTTTTGAATTGTATAGCTTCATGTAACGTGGATAATAAACTATGCTCTAATATGTCCTAAAGCTATCTACATGCCATGGGGATAGTCATCTTTACTAATATAGTTTTATATTTTAAGATATATTTAGCTATTAGCTCACTATATTTTTGCTTAAGTTGCGCATATGAAACCTTGTCATTGATATTTATTAAAAAGTGTGCTAAAAACATATCTTCTAATGGATTAAATGATGTGATAGATTGATTAAGAAAATAATAGAACCATTTTAATGCATAGTCATTTAAATTTTAAGGGAAAAACTTAATCAGGAGCCAATCATTAGACATTTAGTCTAAACATGTTGCATGAAAATCACAAAGAGGATGCTCTAGGTCACCCTTACCATCATATAGATTAATCTTGGGTGCCAAAAATATGGAGGGAAAATGAGTCAATGTTATATATTATTCCAAAGGTGTATGTAGTAGCATATGAGAATCCAAGGCATAAGATGGTCTAGTAGCACCTTTTTGAATATGTAAAACCTTAGAATACATAGAATTGATCTCTTAAATGGATTGTACATCTAAAGAAGAAAGATGTGTACTAGCCATAATATAATATGCCACTGGTGAGGGTTGGTTAGTTTTATAAATTTGTTTTAGAGTCTAATTTGTCCCCATAATATGTGTAACAATATTATTATCTATGGGACTGGAGGATTAACCAAGTGATGTATTTTTTATTTCCAATATACTTTATAAAATTTGTGCATGATCAAGGGGTTGTTCGTGAAGATTATCTATGAAATTTTTTAATACCTCATATTTATTATTTATTATATTTTCATCATCGAGAAGGGAGAGTGTATCCTAAGTCATATCTTAGGTATCATCAATATATTGATTGTATTTCTCATGTTCTGATGTATTATCATTAAGTTCCACATAATTTGGGTGTGAAGGATCAATGATGCGGTTGAACTAGTCATTTATCCATGGTATAGGTTAGAGTATGTATTTCATACATTTTCTCACATTTGATAGTGTATTAGCTAGCTAATTTATCATCTAGTGAGTTTGTCTTATGTAAATATTTATCCCCCATTGGCCAGTTGGGATAGTTATGTGTTTTGCCTTGCCTATTTATGTAAGATCTTTCCTATTATACTAGCATGCTTTGTTTTGAATAATATATGATTTGCCTTATTTTTGAATATCATCTTTTCAACTTCCTTTTGTGATGTTTTGTTACTAACACTTAGCATTCATAGGTTGGAATGCCTTTACCATTCCTAACATGGTACCAGAGTTGCAAGGTGTTGTTCCCATCTGCATCACTACATTTCACTTCATAAATTTTACTTGATGCTTCTTTTTCCCTTGTCGTAAATCCTCAAGCCATTTTTATTTCACTCTTATGGATCTATCACTTTCATTGAATCTTCAAAGAAAGTGTGTGGTTTTTATTAGTGCAGGGGAGGCATAGAGGAAGTGGATCATTGATTTCCCTTGAGGAAAGAGGTGTCCTTATTAGAAAAGTATCGGATTTAGATGAGAGGCTTAAATTTTCAAGACTTTTTGAAGATTTAATTATTTTTGAATCTTTTTCTTTCAATATTTTGATCATGGAGATCTAATTTTTTCACTAAGTGAGGCATATTTTTTAGCACTAGATTTGTATGCTTATTTTAGATCTACATCGTGATTGATGGTGGAAGGAGGGTTGGTATTCCTATTGAAAAAATCATCCTCCTCTTGGAATTTTATTCTCCTCTTCCATTTTGGCATTGACATTTTTGATCTTAGATTCTATTTTGACATTGGAACATCTACAATAATTTCTAATTTATTGGAGTTTTCTATTTTCTATGTTACAATCTATGTAGTGGTGTCTTCCTTTCAAGTTGATGCCCATCCTTTTTTTATAGATTTTCAAAGCTTATCATGAGGTGTCCTTTTCTACTTTGGTACCATTCATTTTTTTCAAGGTTGACCAGTATTTAGATCTACAAGTTGGCATCAATTCTTAAATACTTCTTGCAATTGAAACATCTGATCTTGGCAACATTTTATCAACCATCGGAAGGCATTGGAATATAAAATTGGAATTATCTTTTTTAGATCTGATCCTCACTTATTGCATGGAGAATTTAGATCTAAACTTACTCTATTCACCATTTTTAATTATAGATCTGATGCTGAGAGAAAAAACCTACATACAACTTGGCATCATTATCTAATAAGGCATTTTCACATCTAATTTGTCTTTTATGCTACATTGGTCTTTTTGGACTGAGTCATTGAAACTCTTTTCAAACTTGGCATTGAAATATGCTAAGGTTAGTGCTTGTATGAGAAAAAGAATATGATTTTACATCTTCCTTTTGGATTTGGAGCTAAAAATAACAGTAAATCACCTTTTCTTTCCTCTCAAAACAACTAGTTTTATTCATTTTTTAATTTCCAAGCTGTATTTTTTGCCTCAAGAGGAAGAACACTTCACTTGCAAAAGCATAAAAATAACTAGGAGGATATTTTTACATGTTGGTTAGAATTTATGATTCCTTGGTATAATTCCAATTATAATACTATGTCTTTTTTGATTTGGTCACAAATCATAGTTTGTAGTGTTTTTTAATGTTTTGACCCATTTTATGGGAAATCGTAACACCAATAACTTTTGAACCATAACTCAGATTGGAGTTTTTTTTTTTTCAAAAGTGCATGGTTTTCAATTATCTATCCATTGATGTCATTAAGTTTTGAAAATGCACTACTTTTATATAGTGCCAAATTAGGGGGTCTTGTAATACAATCTTTTAGTAGATTGCCTTGGTACCAATTTTGTGCACCCTTTTCATTCTTTCTACTCTTTAGTGATTATTTAACATGTCTTCTAATTCTATTTTTAACCATTGTAAACATTTGAATATACATAATTACCCCACATGGAGACCTCAAATGTAAACAATCATAAAGCACAAAGGATTATGGTTCTTAATAAGTGAAACACAACCACAGTTCACACATGAATTTGAAAAAATTTAGCACCAATGTAAGTCGAAGAATGGATGGGCTTAAGGGGATATGTGAGTGATAGTATTTTGTTTCATTTTTATGGGTTTGATTCTCTATTAAAAATGTGGACTAAGATAAAGGGTTTATTTGGGAAAGTAGATCACTTGTAAGCTACGCATCTTAAAGTAGAGCTTACTTCACTATATCCAAATGAATTTTCCTCCATTATAGATTACCTAGCTAATATTAAACATTTTTTGACATAGTTGAATGGGAGTGGATGAGATAAAAAGTATGAAGAGTGTGGGTACTTGATCTTGTCTAAGTCGAGTGACCCATTCTAAATCTTTACTTCTACCCTTTTCTCTAGTATAGATGCCTTAGGTTCCACATTAAAAATGCCAAATATAGAATTGTTTTTTGAGAGAATTACTAAAGAGGAATCCAAATTGTCTCACCTTGAGTCTTTCACCTCTCAAAAATCATTAGTAGCCTCACATCCTAATACTAAGGGGAAAACTAAGGGTAAGAAGAATAACACTCCTCTACCACCTCAAAATACACATATTCCCAACACTAATATATCTAAACCCAAAAAATCTTCCAAATCTAAGAATAAGTCTAGCCTATTTTTCTCCTATTATGGGGGGAATGGTCATGAAGAATCTAGGCATTTAAAAAGAATTCAATCCTTAGAGGATGTTGTTAGTAATCATAAGATTTATATCTCCATTCCTTGTCCATATCATGGGCATGGAAAAACACTTAAAGTTGTTAGGAAATCATAGTTACCTAGTTTAGATAGTTAGGTTATATATTTTGGCGCTTCACACCATATCATTTCTTCCAGAGAGACCTTTTTATAGATTGATCTAAGTTATACTTCCAAAATTGAGGTTGGATATTCTTCCTACATTTATGATAATGTGAAGGGTGACATACAACTAGATGATGGATGCAACAGTGATGCATTATATGTTCCAGAAATCACCACCAATCTACTTTTAGTTTATCAATTTTGCCATTTTGGTCAGGGCAAGAAAGTGACTTTCACACCATAGGGTGTTGAAGTTCAAGATTTGTTAGAGCCACATACAGTTATTACATAGGGTGTTATTGATCATATTTTTCAACTTTACTATTATGAGGGATTTGATGATACTCCTCCTTTAGGTATGTGTTTAGTTTCTCATGAAGATTCTAAGTCAGATTTGGCATGAGAGATTTGGACACCTAAACTACAAATATTTGAAGGATTTAAGTACTCATAGTGTGGTATAAGGTCTTCTACAATTTCATGTCTTGATGGAGTTTTCCATAGTTATGAATTAGGGAAACAACACCAAGATCCATTTCCTAAGGGTATGTCCATGAGATCTTATTCACCACCCGAGCTTGTGTATAGTGGTTTAATGGTCTTTCCTTCTCCTTTTAATAGATCTAAGTATGAACTTACTTTCATAAATAATTTATTAAGGTGTACTTGGGTTTATTTACTCAAGTACAAGAGAGATGTCTTTTCTCACTTCAAAATATTTAAGGCTTTGGTCGATAAATAGTCATCAAGTTGCATCAAGAAGATTCATACAAATAATGGGGTGAGTAATTTAGTTGAGAGTTATCTAAAATTTTAGCAGTCCATGGTATTGTTAACTAGCATTCTACATACTCCATAACAAAATGGCTTAGTAGAAAGGAAGAACTAAACTTTAAAGGAGATGGCTAATTACATAATGCACTCAAGGGATTTACCTTATATATATTTGGTAGAGGTAGTTAATTATGAAAAATACATTCAAAAATGCACACCACATTGAGTACTTGATCATATGACTCCAGAGGAGGCTTGGTCTAGAACTAAGCCTAATGTCTCATTTTTTTGAGTCTTTGGGAGCTTTGCTTGGGAATTTGTACCAAAGATGAAAAGGAAAGCTTTTGATAAGAAGATAAAAACTTTGATTTATATAGGGTATTATGAAGACATGATAACTTATCATATTTTAGATCCTGATACTCATGATGTTTATTTCTGAACATATGTATAGTTTGATAAGCATTTCACATCTCACGACTCTTAATCTTCTTCCATGCCCTTTTCTCTTTCTTTCAATGATTCACCTCCTCTCAAGGATTCATTATTTCAGGAGTCAATTCAAGAGATTCCTAAGGAGGTTATAGAGGATGAGGATCCTATTCACATTGATGTTTATATTAAGCCTAGGTGGGATCATACTATAGTTTTTGAAGAAAAACCATTCATATATGATCTTACACCTACTCAACATCATCATGAGCATTCTATGAGTACTGGACTTTTATTTCAAGCATTCTCTAGGGATCCATAGTCTTTTTCATAGGCTCATGGGATATAAGAGTGGGATGATGTGTATTTTTCATTGATCAAGAATCACACTTGGGATTTGGTCACTCTTCCTAAGGGAATAAAGTTGGTTAGGTCTAAGTGGATTTACCACACTAAGTATGTAGCTAATGGGTCCATTGATAAGTATAAGACATGTCTCATTCCAAAGGAGTTCTCATAGGTCAAATGTATTAACTACTTTGAGAATTTTTCACCCATTACCAAGATGGATTCCATTTGCCTTATGCTTTCTCTTGCTGCATCGTAGGGTTGGCCGATATATTAGATGGACATTAAGAGTGATTTCTTGCATGGATAATTGCATGAATAAATCTATATGGATTAGTCTACTATGTTTTTTCATGATTATTCTCATTTTTTTAACTTAGGATGTCTGTTTATGGTCTTGAACATGCCCCTCAAGCTTAGTATGAGAAAATGGATCCATTTCTTCTCTCTATTGGCTTTGTTTGCTACCACTTTGATCTCAATGTATATGATCAATGTATTGGTGAGGACATTATTATTTTAGTATTGTATTTTGACTATTTAACTCTTATAGGTAGCTCCTCATCTTAGATTCAAACTATTTAGTAGGCACTTTCAATATAGATTGACATGATATATCTTAGACTTATGTATTTCTTCCTTGGTTTACATATTTCACAGTCATATACAAGGATTTATTTAAGTCAACACAAGTATATCATTGATATTATTTGAAATTTTGGTATGCGTGATTAAAATCCAAGTCCTTATCCTTTTTAGTCTAGAGTGACTCTCACTTCATCTTGTACTACACTTTATGATCCTACATTATATAGGAAGATGGTTAGGAGTCTTATGTATTTGACCCGTACTCACCTCAAAATTTCATTTACAGTTACTATTATATCTAAGTTTACACATGACCCTAATGATAATCATTAGAATGCTTACAAGAGGATTTGATGATATTTATGAGGCACTACTCATTTTATATTACACTACACCAAGGGTCCTACTTGGTTAGATACAATGATTTAGATTGAGTAGGTTCTCTTGATGACAAGCATTCCACTTCTGGATACATCTTTTGTCTTGGTTCATTACCTATTACTTAGTTTTACAAGAAGTATCAGGCTATTGCATTATCATATGTAGAGGCTAAGTACAGGGTGGAAGTTACAATGACTCAGTAGATTCTTTGGATTGGTTAGTTATTGATAGATTTTTGCTTCATGTAATATTTACCCATTATACTTTGGTGTGATAACTAGAGTGAAATTCATATATATTTTAACCTAGGTAAGCATCAGTGGACTAAGCACATTAAGATATATTTTAAACTTTATTCATCAACACATTTAAGATGGTGTTCTTAGCTTGGAGTACATTTTGACTCAGTAGTAGGTTGTAGACATAATCACAAAGCCTTTTTCATTACTTCACTTCCTTAAGTTATGTGGCATGCTTGGGGTTTCAAAATTTATCCTTAGGGGTGCTCATGACAACATATTCCATCTTCATTTCATGGATAAATATTTTACATGAGTACCTTATAAATCCTAGATATTGTGAATCATATTGTGGATATGCCAAATTTTCTTTTTTGGATTTTGTTATCCCCTAGCTTCACTTGAGGGGGGAGGGGTGTTAAAGTATGTATTTCATGTATTTTCTCACATTTGCTAGTGTATTAGTTAGCTATTTCATCATCTAATGAGTTTTTCATATGTGGGGATTTATTCCACATTGGCCATTTATATTGTTTTTCATCTTAACTTTATATGCAAGTGTTTTCCTATTGTGCTAAGATGCTTCATTCAAAATAATATATGATTTGTCTTATTTTTACATATCATATTTATAGCTTCCTTGTGTGATGTTTTGTTGTGAACACTTTGGATTCTTGGGTTGGAATGTATATACCATTCTTAATTAGTATATGCTCAAACATAAGGAATATAGGTATGCTTAATAGGTTACCACTAAGCCTAGCACTTCTTAAAGTAATAGATATAACATTTTTAGATGTCATATAGTAAACAAAATGAAATAGGGATGCTATAACAAAATATATGAAATCTAAAAAGCCTATCATAATAAATGGAAATAGGAAAAAAGGATATAAACCCTAGGAGCATTTAGGGATAATATTTGTACACTATTTGAAGTAAGTCAGGTTCACTAAATGGTTTAAATTTTAAGTGGATCATGCAATGTAAAACCCTAGTTTGCTAAAGTTTTGGAATAATATATTAATAAATAAATATTCAATAATTACATCCATTAATTTGTATAATAGTTGACATTTATTATTATTATATAAATAGTAAATGAACTACAAGATATGCACTTAGCTATAAATTGACTGAGATGGATGAATGGCACACTATAAATTGGTGTAAGAATTGTGTCAGGTATTGTGAATAAGAACTAGGAGTCAAAAACCCTCTTGGACAATAACACGGTCCCCTATATGGTAACACACCATGTTAGTGTCCTTTGGACCATGGTAGTGTCCTTTTTCAATCAAAGATAGTGATATTCTGGGTAGACTTTCACCTAGTTTTAGGGAGTCTATGAATATGTGCATGTATGTTTGTTCATTATATGTTCCCTAGTTTGAGATATTTTAATGCCAAACCCTAGGCCTCCATGTGGGTTAGGGTATTTGATGAGTATAAGTATAAAAAGAGTTGAATTATAAGGGCAGGATAGACATAACCTAAACACCTCATGTATTGAGTGTTGCCTATATATCAATACCTATAAAGGGGATCAAGCCTAATATAGTTCTCCCCATCTAAGTGTTGGTACAAGTGCAAGTGAATATTAGTATGAGTATCAATATGAGTTCTTTGACTGTGACTTGAGACTATAAATTTGATTCATCTAAGCTCTAGGTTATTGTAGATGGGTGTCTACATAAGTAGGGTATAATATAGATCAATGACCTTGATTTGTACTACTATTTATGAGTATTTGCATCTAATTTCCATCTAGTGGATCAGTGAATGTAAGTGATGTATATAGAGTGTTTTGGTTATTATCAAGATGTGAAATAGGTTTAGGCCAACCCTAGGAAATGTTTGAGTGAATGGAAAGGTATCCATTAGTGGTGTAAGGAGATAAGGGACACTAGCATGGTCCCTACGTCAATAACACAATGTGCTAGTGTCGAAAGGGTCACAATAATGTGTATGTGGTATAATGTAGTGAACAAGGATCCTAGTTGTCTAGGGGATGACTTATTGTTGCTTTTGGTATGCTTTGAAATGGGTTAGATCTACACAAAATATATAAAAGGATCAAAAGAAGCCCCAAGATAGGTCAAGGGCTAAGCAAGAACAAGGTGGTCTCAATTGACACTCATTACACTCAAATGACATTTTAGATGACTCTAGTATGATAAAATGTCTTAGTCATTAGAATAACATTACTTAGACTAAGAGATAAGTAATATGCATAGAGAGATATTGTATGCAAGCCTTTAAATAAGATAAAATCTATATAATTTGAAGTTACATCCATGATATGTATTTTCCAAGTGAACAAGAGTGGGGTGCCATATAATTCAAAAATAGTATGTACATTCCCCCCTCCCTTTAATCTTGAAATGAAATTTCTAGTTTAAAGTAAAATGAATGCATACCTAGGTGTGTATAACACACTTAGCCTTTGATTAAGCCCAACATGAATGATTTTTTGGTTTGTGACCTTCAACCAAGAGCATGTTATAGTATATAATCATTTCATATAATCTAAAATTGAAAGGATTAGACTAGTTTAAATTGAAAGAGAATAAGGTTTAGGAGTAGACCTATATATCAATGCAACCACCTTGAATTTGGAAATTTGATTTTAAAATATGAATCATTATAGATGTGATTAATAAAAATATAAAATATTGAAAGTGCATATATATAGAGATATATAGATACTATAGGAACCATAACCCAACTTTGGAGAAAATGTGAGTTACCACCTGATAGTTGAGATTAACTCAATCATACAAGCCAATCATATTTATAACTTGGTTAATGTGAGTGAACCAAGTCATCTCACACTATAAATATGGTGAGGTTTGATGATTTAATCAAATCCAACCTATAAACATGGAAAAATTAAGTGATTTAATCACCTCAACCATAAAAAAAAAATGAAGCAATTACTGTAATAGATTGGCTTAATAAAATTTGTAAAATTCCAACCTAGTGGGTGATGGAAGTCCATAAAAGTATTTTGAAATATTGAAAATTTTTATTTTTCAATTTAGGTGCCCTTTAAATAGCATATACACCTCATACATGTCTCATGCTGAAAATTGGGTATAGTAAATGTTCTAATGTATATAATTCTTCCATAATTGTGTTTATCAATCATATAACCATGAAATTTGTCTAATCTAAAAACTATGTAAATGTGGGTAGAAAGTATATAAAATATACCCCCACCATAATATAAAACTAGAAACTAGTGTAATTGTGGAGAACATGTTTCTAAAGCATGCACCCATTTTATATTTAAATCTCAAAAATGGTGTAAGTGTGAAAACTTATTTCTAAAACATTCCCCAAATATTTATTTAAATCTAAAAACTTGTGTAAGTGTGGGTAAAATGTTTACAAACATTCCCCCATTATCATCTCAATCTGGTGAACTTTGAAAAATGTGGAATCCATGCCTCTATGGCATGTTCCCACTACTAATCCCCCATTTTTATGTGAAGGGAAGTATAAACTAGTAGTCACCTTACATCAAAATGATAATATAATTATATAATATGTGTTTGAACAAGTATAATATAAAATTAACATGTCTAGGTAGATAGATAATTGAAACATGAAGGATTTAGTCATATCAAGTCTTAAGATATATGATATAGACTATGGAAACATATAGACAATAATAGTAAAATATCAATAGGTAATCACACACACACACACACACACACACACACACACACACACACACACACACACACACACACACACACACACACACACACACACACACACACACACACAAATGTAGATGTACTTACACCTAACCTTGATATGGATGCAAAATTGAAATTTTACTCCTTATGTTTTCCAACCTGACTCTAATTTTTTATCCTTGTCCTTCTTTGATGTATTCTTAACATTTTATCTTTGCACTTTATTACTTATCCTTTTTGTAAGCTAGGTTCTCAATCCACTCTCATCATACTTAACATCATTATATTTATAAATTTACTTTCTCCCACATCTCATACACTATTCTCTATTGATTACTACCTAACTTAATCATACTCATTTATACCACTCCAAATAATCTAAATACCTCAAATCTCTAGTAACTCTTCACTCTTTTCTTGTTAGTCTTTCTTCAAATTACTCTTTTCTTGACTTCAGCACATTGGCAACTTGGCTCCACTCAAGATTAAATTTTACTTATTCTTATCAAGGTTATTTTCATCATTTCCATGCCCAAAAAAGTCCTCATTAAACTCCTATTTAGTCCATAAAACTTCTCACAATAACTCTATCACCACTCCTTGCTTCTTTTATTTGTCCAAGATTCCTTGTAGCCTTTTTTATCCTTTTAACATTCTAGGGATAAGTACGAAATAATATTGAGAAACTAAAAGGATATTTGAATACTCTCTATGCAAATCCTCCTATCTCTAAGTTTTCTTGGATTCAATCTATCAAATAGTCACTTTTCTACCCATTTTTTAGGCACTATCTAGGCCTAATTAGGCCTTTATACCCCACTTTATAACTCAATCCTCCTATTCCATATATAAAAGTACATACAAGAATAAAAAACTCAAAAATATATTAGTATATTTTAATCCATAACTAATAATTTATTTTTGTGATTTTTGACTTGTTAAAACTCCACAAAATCATGTTTGGGTTTTGAAACCCTAACTCAAGGTTGTATCTGACTATGTAAACCCAAGAGGGCTAATTTGAGGTTTTACATAGTCAGATAGTTTAATAAAACCTAAAAATTTTATATGAAAGTTTAATAAAACCTAAAAAAATATTATATACATTTATATAATCCTTAGGTACCTTTTATACATCCCTATTTATCACTTTAGGAGGATAAGTTTTTGTGTCAAATCCTAATACAAGGTTTTTAAGCAGACTGTATAAACTGAGAAGGAACTATTTATTTTTTCAATATTCAAAAGGAATATCTCTATAATATAAATATTTTTTGAGGTATGTGAAAAATTTCCACATGTGATAGGATGTATAAATACTCAAAATAACCTCTGTCACCTCATATAGACAATTTTTTTGAGTTTGATTGTATATAATTCCATAGTCACCTACAGGGTTTAAAGTGGTTTCTCATAAACAAGTATTAAAATAATTAAAAAAACATATCAAGAACCTTAATATCATTTAAATATGTGTGCTTAAAAACATATAGATAATCAAATAAACCTTTCATAGAGTCTTCTCAATTCATAATTTACACTCTATCTTCTTTGAACACAAAATACAAGAAATACTGGGTATGTAGAGTTTGTTTTCAAAACTAAGGAACTTTTCATTCATTTTATTTGGGGGTTAACATATATTAAACCTAAAATCCATCCCTATAACTGACTCCTTTACACAAGCATTTACAATTTTATATATAACCAATAACTACCTAATAGTTCTTGGATCCCCTCTTAAGAACATTGACCAGGATCAAAACATCTAACACACCTATCAAAATGACTCATTATGTGACTCAAGGACATAATAAAATAACATAAAATTATTATAAACCCAAACATAACATTTAAACACTGATGAATTACTTCTCAATATCTATAATACCATACAAAACAAGTTCTTATCATTCAAATATTTGAATTTTGGTTTTAGCGAGAAAACCTCATATGAGCAAAAATTCAAATTCTATGACCTCCTAGAACTTTTACAAGTGTAAACACATTATAAAAGACCCCTAAAAACCTATATCAACCCAGAATTAGAACTAATAATGATTCCCCTACATCATACACACACACACACACACATAAGAGCACTCAAAAGCAAATCAAAATGCAATGGTCCATGGAAACCTCAAATAAGTGGAATGTTCAAATGCCACACAATCAAAAGGATATGGCTTATTCAAATGTATACAAAATAAATCATGACATATTTAAGTATAAATACAATAATGAATGACATATACACATGTTAGAGAGGCCAACAAAGGCACAAGTGCCAAAAACAATGGAGTACATTCAAATACTCAAACCAACAAATCAATACACTCAAGGAAATTCATAAAGGAGAAGCATGAAAAATAAGAAACTAATATAAAAATTTCATATAAGTCCTTAGATAAATGTGTTAACAAAAAATGGTAAGTACATAGCATATCAAGGACACTGTGAAATATATAAGCATGGATAAAATAATGTGTAAGTACATAATCTCAATCATGATAATGTAAAGTGACCCTAGAATGATACAACTGATAACATAAAAATGCAAATGCATAGGATCTTGAAGAGGAATTGATATAAAATTAAAAAATAAGGATCACAAATCAATTAAATAGTGTGACATAGAGATTAGGTGGAAAAACCTCTAATGGAGATTTAAAAAACCCACAATGATTATTAAACATATAAACAATTTCCCAATACATAAAATCTTCTTAATTTCACTCGTTCTCAAATATATTCTTTACAAAATTTATTTTCAAACAAGTATTATTCTCATACAAGTATTTTCCACATGAAAATATAATATTCTTCAAAAAAGGTCATGAGAAATAATAATCACCATGTCCAATATATGAATTTACAATAGGGGTAAACCCTATTTATAATAGTCACAAGGGGATGTAATCATTATAACCAAAAGTCCCATATTTTCCCTAATGAACATTTAATTACATTAATAATTATTAAACAAATATAGTTTAATTATATATTTTTATGAGGTTTTTATCTCATGGAAATAAATAATAAATTATTATTATTTATTTAATTTTTAAGGTAAGTTAAGGGTGAATAAAACACCACTTGGTCCTTAAATTCTCTAACACTCCCCCTTAATTCTAAGTATGGATAAATGTCATAGTCACCTTAAAAAATAATTATACTATGTACCTAATTGAAGGATTTAAAAAAAATCATCATGCCAAACACCATGTTTTGAAATAAAAATAATTATAATCCATAAATTAATAGAAAGTAAGTTTAAGCTATCATGATCATCAGACTACATCTCATATTTTCTAATGAATAATCACTAAGCATATTTGGAGCCTTTTATAACATAAAGACCTCCATTACATAGTATGGTTTTAAATGTATCAGGGTATAAAAGTAAAACTTGCACCTGAAGTTTACTCAAATCACATAACTTCCACATGAAGTTTGCAATGCTTTAAAATGATAAGTATAGACAAAGAGAATAAACACATGGCCATTAGTAAGTGGAATTGTCATGCACACTCCCCCTTAATGGTAAATTTAAGAGGCACAATGCTACATTAAATTGATAAAATGTGATAGCACCAAGTGGTTTTGTGAAGATATCTACCACTTATTCATCTGTAGGACAAAAAATGCATATCAATTTCACCATTGAGGATTTTCTATTAGATAAAATGTACATAAAATTTAATACGCTTAAATTATTAGTGATACACACCTACAAAAAACTAAAATACATATACAAAAAGAGATTCATGATAGCATAGTATGGTTAGCATCATAATAAACACATACATAAAAATATAATATATATATTTTTATGGTAAAACACATTGAAAATGATCAAATCAGATTTTAGGCAAACAAGTTCACTACTTTGATTACAAAGTTTTAAAAAATGTAAATTATTATATAGAATTTATTATTAGATGTATCCAACATTGACAAGATGAGCGTCCCCAATTTTCATGTGATGTGGATACAATAATTTACTAATAATATGATACTAAGTTTAAACATTAGATATCCTATTAGTAAAAAACTCATTTTATCATTTGAGTTTTATCAAAACTTTGTAAGTTTAATATGCTTCAATAAAAGTTTGAGGTATCACCTCTCATACATCAAATATAGATAATTTTAGCTTGAAATGCCATCATCCAATCAAAAAGACATGAGACTAAAATGAGACTAAAACAAATAAATTTAGAGATGTGTGAATATAATTTATAATAAATTAAATGGTGAAATATAATAATACAAACTCCATTTACACATTTCATTTCATAACATATATTATTATCAAATGAATCATATAATAATGTTATCATAAATAATCAAATGATAAAACAATCAAATGAGAGTATCTAGAATATTGGCCATGAATTTCCCCACTAATCAAATGAAATAATTAAAATACAAAAGATCCAAACTTATCGAGCATGATATTTTTACCAAATGTAATAATTAAACATGATCATTTTTTCAAATTAAGCATGACATTATGCATATAGTGTATTTCCATGCTAACTCATAAGAATTGTAAATATATATATATATATATATATATAAATTTTATTTCTCATCCAATAAAAATATATCTATTACAATATAATTGTAATAAATATTTTTCAAGATTCAAAATAAATCATTTTACTAATAAATACAATGTAGATGAGACACTATCAATATAGTTAGTATCTCTAAAGTAACAATAAAATAGTTTTATCAAAGAAAATTAAATTCTATGAGCATACATATATTTTTGATATATAAAAATAAAAAAATGAAGTAGGGATCCTATTTATAATATGCATAGTAATATTCACATCTTCAATGCATAAGAACTAAAAGGAACATTTGTAAAATGCAACGTTCTATCCATCTCAATAATGGAGCAGTTTTTTCCTTTTATCAATATACCATTTTGTTGAGGGGAATAGGGATTAGTTAATTAAATTTGAATACCATAATTAATTCAAAATGAATCAAAATATTTACTAACATATTCACCACCATTATTAGTTATTAATCTCTTAATAGAAAAATCACATGTATTTTCAAACTAGATTTAAATTCCTTAAAGTTAGACAACACATCAAATTTATTTTTAATAAAGTATGACAATATAATTCTAGTGTAATTATCAATAAAAGTACCATTATATAAATAATAATTATGAGATATAAATTCAAGATATCCTACAACATCACTATGATTCTATTCTTAAGGATGTGAGGAATTCACATCATGATTCTTGTGAAAAGGGTTAGAATGTTGCTTACCACATAAGAAACTCTCACATGTTTCATAATGAGAGGGGATAGAAGGAAGTCCAAAAATAATATTATTTTCATAAATATCATGTAAACTTCTAAAATTAACATTTCCTAATCTTTCGTGCCATAATTGAGATTCATTCTTACTATGTGATGAAATAAAGCATGCATAAGAAGGAGAAAAGATATATAAACCATTATTTTGAACACCTTCAAAAATCACGAAACTAGATTGATTTCTAATGAACCATCTATATTTAATAAATTATACAATGAAATTATCATTTGTATGTTGAGAACAAAATAACAAATTCTTTTAAAGCTTAGGTATATATAAAATATCATTTATAAAAATATTTGAAAAATTATATTTTTTTGTTTAGTTGCTTCTAAGAAAGAATTATCTCCTAAGTAAATATTTTTAGATATATCTCTATAATCAGAAAAAATATTAGATACACAAGTCATATGGTGCGATTCATTGTTATCTAAAATCCACTCATTTTCATTTGAAGCAAATAATGTAGCATATAAAACAATAACATTATGACTCTGATTAAGGCTTTGATTCTTCTGGTTATTTTGATTAGATCTCTTCCCTTTGTTATTTTTAGAAGTTTAATTATTAAATATTTATTTTTTTATAACATTTTTCTTTTTTATGACTAAATTTTCCACATAATTTACAATTTCCATTAAATTTAGGTTTATGATTCTTATTACCAAATTTATTTGAGTTAGAATCAAAATTAGGGTTAGATTTTTGGTTTTTATTATTATAAAAAAATCATTATAGTGATAAGTACCTAAGTAGCATTCTCTTTAGAATAAAAATTGGTCATAACTTACAATTCTTAAATTAAGAGAGCAGACAAAGTGGTAAGGTTAGGGATATCTTTCTCAGTTTGCTACTTAAAATTCAAAATTGTAATGAAATTTCTAAAATTTTCATGAGTATTTAATTGAATGATAAAATTATTCAATTTATCTTGAATCAAATTAAAATTACATTCATCTAACTAAGCTTAAATGTTTTTAATTTTAGATATAAAATTTACAACTTTATCATCACTTTTCATAGGTATAGTTAGTAATTCAAAGATTAAATTAATAATATTACAGAGATGAGTGCTCTGATGCATGGATTTAAGAAGTTTCCAAAGAAAATATTGATTACCAACATGGAGAAGGAATTCATCCTTAACTCTAATGGACATAGATTCTTATGATTTCTATTTAAATGAATTGGTAAGTTTAGGGGTCACACGTGATATAGAAGGAGAATTTTTAGTCCCAACGACAATATTCCATAACTTCCAAGCCATAAATTTATATTTAATAATAAGTTTCCATATATTATAGTTATTTCCATTAAGCAATTGATATTTATCTAAGGAAAAATGAAGTGAAGCCATAGCTTCCCTTTAAACAGTGCAGTAAAAAAAATGCTTAAAATGAAATCTTTTTAAAGATTTTTTCACATCTTTTTCTAAAAATAAACTAAATAACACATGAAACTATACTTTATTACACATTTTATATGACAAAAATTTTTAAAAATTAATTTAGAATTAAACTAAATTAGGCGTCAAAAGTGTCACACTCAGACCAACCACCTAAACACTATTATTTAAAAAGTTGTAAATATTATAATAGGTGTTTTAAAAATATAAAATAGACCATTTAGATGCATCTTTAAGGTTCCAAAAGCTAAGGATAGACTGGTTACATGATTATTCTCATCAAAACATTCACTTAGTCGAAAGTCAAAATAAATTTGATAGGTCAACTAGGATTTTAAACACATGAAAAATTAGCATAAAAACTAAAATATAAAATTAAATTTAAATAATTTTTTTTAAAAATATTTTACCAAGTCAACACTTATTGAATTTATGGGGTTTTGAATTTGAGACCTCCTTAGTTTTAAGTTCTTGTAAAACAAAGCTTACCAACTCATGTAAGAGACTAGTTAAGCTTTACCATGCACTAATTGATATTTATACATTTTTTATTTGATTTTTAATATATATATATATATATATATATATATATATATATATATATATATATATATATGGTGCATATAATTTTTAACTAGTAAAAAACAAATTAAAGTTTAACTCATGTAAGAGACTAGTTAAGCTTTACCATGCACTAATTGATATTTATACATTTTTTATTTGATTTTTAGTATATATATATATATATATATATATATATATATATATATATATATATATATATTGCATATAATTGTTAACTAGTAAAAAACAAATTAAAGTTTTTTTGCTTTTTGGTAAATCACAAATTCTAAAGTGGGGACCCTTCCATGTTAAATGTAATATTTATTTTTAATAAATAAATTATTTTTAAAATATTTAACTCAAATATATAAAACATAATATTACCTATAGCATGCTCTAGAAAGAACAATGACACTTCTATAGAGTTTCATCTCCTCATATCTTAGTCTACATACCTTAGTTTCATTTCAGAATTTGGAAACCTTTTAGTTTTTACTTGATAAACATAGATAGACCCTCAAAATATAATTTCTAGTTGAGAATTTAATGCAGTATTCTATAAGGCCATATAATGGCATCCATGGAGGAGACATAAAAATTACATAGGTTTGGAATAGCCTTCTCAAGCCCTAAATCTTTTTATGAATCCTTCAACCCTTAAAAATAAGCATATAGAACCTTTAGAACTAAAATTTCATACCAAAAAATAGATTTTTTAAATTCTCCAATGCTATAAGTCTATACAAGTGGAAGAGAGACATTAAAGAGGTGATACTGAAGATTCCACAGGCTACAATAGTCCAAATCACGTCATGTAAAGATCCAAACTATCTTGAAATGGCCAAACTAAACTTTTGGCATAATTAAAAATAAGTTTTTCTAAGGAAAAAATGATGTTTTATTAAATTCTAGTTCACACATGCCAAAAAATAGTGTGCTCGTGCCATAAAAAATTAAACAAAATTGATAAAAACTTCACCAATTTGAATAGAGGTTGTTTGAAGTGGGATATTCTAATATATGAATAGGATTGGTAATCATTCAAACTCCTTTAGACTCTAATTCCATGCTAAAATAAAAAAGCCAACGCATAGGATCTAGAAGAGGATTTGGTAGCAAAGTATTAACATAAATAGCATAGATTAATTGAATAGTGTGACACAAAGATTAGGTGGGAAAACATCCAATGGATATTTAAAAAAACCCACAATGATTATTCAATGTAGAATCAATTCCCCAATACATAAAATATTCTCCATCTCACTCCTCAAATATCTTCTTCACAAAACTTATTCTCAGACAAGTAGTATTCTTTGACAAGTATTTGTTACATGCAAATACAATATTATTCACAAATGCTCATGAGAAATAATAATCACCATGTTCCAGATATGAATTTGTAATAGGGGTAAACCCTATTTACAATATTCATGAGGGGAGGTGACCATTGTAACTAATAGTCCCATATTTTCCTTAATAAATATTTAATTACTTTGATAAAATTTAAAAAATATATAATTTAATTATTTTTTTTCATGAGATTTTCACCTCATGTAAATAAATAATAAATTATTATTATTTATTTAATTATCAAGGTAATATAAGGGTTAATAAAGGTGATTGTATAAGGTACCAAATGATTTAAAGATGAGAATGAGGATATGTGATGAGTGTTAAATGTATAACTTATATTTAACTAGATATTTATTATGTGTGCTTAGTAAAATAAAAAAGTGGTTCATGTTCTTGTATTAAGGGAATGCAATGATTAATATAATATGTCTTTTTCTCTCTAGTGATACTAGATTTAATAAAAAAAAAATATTCTAAGATTCCTTTTGTTTCTATTTTACAATGTGTTCTATGTCCTTTACCTTTACTTATATTCCATTAATTATAAATTATTTTAACTTAGATGTTAATACCTTATGAACATCCTAAGTTACATGGTTTACCTTACCTTTATCTATATTTGGTTTTGTAATTTCTAGAGATGGATTAAACTGATATGTACACGTCTTATATGTATAAATAGATCATGTAGTAACATATAAAGTTATCAAAATAAGTTTTTATCAATTATTCATATACCATATTGGTATTATGAATAACATGACCACTGTCAATCATTTGGAGTTGTGCCCTTTTATTGTTTGATATTGATCAATAAAGGGATATTATGTGGTTTAGTTTATGGTGGGTTAAATATCATTGTTTCCTTTGGTAATTTTATATTATTTAGAATGCTTTTAGCCTTTGGTAATGGTATTTTATCTATTTATTTTTTAGTTTGACCCTTCCCTTGCTTTGAATTGTCTTTTGGTAACCATATTTGTTGTTTTGGCACTTGTGTTTAGGAGAATTACTCATAATGTGAGTGTTTTACTTGAGTGATACATCAATTTTAGAATAACCAATATCTTTGAGACTTTAAATTTTGTTATTTAATGCAAAACAATGATTAATATGATGCCCATGCATTCTATGATATGTACAATAGTATTGGGATCTCCTAATAAGATGTGGAGGAGTTAATTTTATAACTTTGTCTTTAATCATTTCTCATAGGATTTTACTTGGTATTTTAGTAACATTTGTTATAATAATTGAATCACTTGTTTTAGATGTATTATGTTGTAGATTTTCATTTTCATAGGAAACCTTGTTTGGTGCAACATTCATAGATGAGGATGCAAAGAATTATTAACACTACCATGTGTTGGATTCTGTAGGTATGTAATCTGATTTTCCAATAATGTAATATTTAAACTAAATTAATTTTTTCACTCTTCTATTGACTTTCTCATAAGGGTGATTTTATATTTTAAGTCTTGAAAAACACAAACCCTAGGTACCTTAGATTGAATATGCATACATAAACCATCTACTTGACTCCTTGAATGCATGATTACATGAAATTGGTTATAGGGATGGTAGCTATCACCCTCGTTAGGGTTAGTAAGAAGAGGCTCAATACTATTTTAATAAGATTTATAAAGAGGGCTTAAATTATGATTTTATTTTTAAACCCTCTCAATATATTGATCAAGTTGGTTATTTATTTTAATTTATTTCATCATACATAAAACATAACAAGTAAAAATTACTAGCATTTATTATAAAATTAAGTAGCTAAGATATATATCCATATTAAACATGTTTTTATAGAAGGTCAAATTCAGATTTTTAAATTTTGAATAGTTTGAAATAAGAAACATAGAATCAAGAAAGCATAGATCAATATGTAGGGTTTTCGAGACAAAATGTTAGGTTCACTAAATGTTTAACCTTAAAATATATAATGGGGAATGTAGGGTTAAATGGGTTAGAGATAGCCTAGGAAATAAGGTTGGTAGATTATCTCTAAATTAGGCCAATTAGTTGAAAAATCAAATAACATATATTGAATTTATAATGTTGAGATAAACTAGAAATAGAAGGAACAGTAATGATATATATTATGATGATAATGAAAAAAAAGATACCTATCTATTTTTTATGCTAATACAAATTTATATCTAGAATAAGAAGGGACTATATGAGATCTAGATTATGGATCAATCACTTGATTTTGGAAATTATACCTCTATAGTTGTAGATACCTAATTAAGCTTGTATGGTTTTGTCAAAAATCTATATAAATTATAATTAGGTGTTTTGAATAGAATACCTATTAAAATTTGATGTGAACACATAGATTTTTATAGGTTCTATGTTTCCTTATCTTTGGTGTATTCAAATCTAGGTCATGGACTATCACTCCTTGTCAAATGAGAAAACCATAGTTCTTCATCTTCATAGTGGTTGTGAGAAAAATGAGATAGTGGGCACACAATATAGAGCTACCATAAATACCCCTATATAAATGAGTGTTTACTACATCACCAATACTCCAAAGAGATCATCATACTTATGTATTTATCCCCTAGGTGTTGGCTTGTGTTCATATCATGTAATGTGTGATAAGTAAGTACATAGATTGACCTATATTATAACCTAGAAAATGTGGCTCATGGAATTATCCTTAAATGCTTCATACCTATAAATGTATTATCCCTATGAATTCTACATAAAAAGGATAAAATAGAGAAAGTTTTCTCACTTGAGTTCTTGATTTAATGACTTTGGTTTGTTTCCTTGTGAGTAGGTAAGAAGTGAATAGGTGAGTAATGAATAATAGTTTTTCACATATTTATACCAATCCATTTAGATAATATCTCACATTAAATCCTTAGGTTGACCATAGTAATACATTTCACTTGTAAATTTGATCACCTTAGGGAATTAGACACTTGTTTTTTAGGGCATTAGACTTGGGTATATGTAGGTTTTTCCCTAGGATGCAAGTGTCCAAGTAACTAGATAATAGGCATAGATCTAGAACTTGTAGAGACATAATATAGGTAGGTTTGGAGCATTATGGGTATGATATAAGTTCTAAGTCATCATAATACCATTTATGGGACTAATATATATATATATATATATATATATAGAGAGAGAGAGAGAGAGAGAGAGAAATAATGTATGTGAGCCTTTTGGCAATGTAAAATGTCTAGAAGTTAAAGGTGCATCAATGATATGTATTTTTCAAGTGTACAAGACTAAGGTGTTATATAGTTCATAAGTAGTGTCTACACTTGTTAGCATAAAATTTAAGGATGATAAATATGAAGGAAACTAGGGATAATGATAAAGTAATGAGAAATAAACCTAAATATATAAAATAATAGCTGACATTTATAAATTAAGAAATCATGATCGAGAGGTATGAATAAAAAATAAACCTAAGGAGTGAGGTCCTCAAAGAGTTAAGGGGTTAAAAATTTAATAAGAGTGGTAATTGAGAGGTGAATGATACAATCATGTATGATTAGGATGGAAAAATTAAAAAAAAAGAAGATTTAAAAAAAAATCACATCTTAAAGGGAAAGGTGTTTGAAACCCTAAGTTGGATAATTGATAAGTTAGGTTCACCCCTTTTTTTAAATATTTGTGGTTTAAATATAAATATTTCATCCAAAATAAGATAAATTACTCGGGGAATATATATCTAAGATAATATAGTAAACTGCATCAACTAGATATAAGCTATTCTTGAAAATAAACTATAATTATGACACTATGATTAAGCAAGAAAAATGAGATGATAAAAAACAATGAATGATAAAAACTAATGCACTTGGTAACTATTCTTAAAAAATAAGATCTAGATTTGATTGTATTTTCACCCTATAAATTTAACTATGTTCTTCTATTTGGTCAAAATATGTGAAGTCTTGATTGTGTCTTGGTCAAAATCTTTAGGTGGTTAATCATGTCTATGTCTTGATCTTTATTTTATCCCTTGGCATTTATTTTGTTGTCTACTAATATTTTGATTTTAAATTTTTTTGGGTAGGTGTACAAAATGATAATGAACAAGGTCTAGACTATTATTTGTGAATGGCATATAGAATTATCTATAATGTTTATACTTTTCTTATTGACTTAATCTTAAAATGTATGTGTAAAAGAGTGTGTGAAAGTTATTTGACTCTATAATCTTACTAAGTAGTAGTAAATACATATTCTACATAGTTGGAATCATACTTAATGTAATTATAGTTCATGGGAATGAAATCCTAATCTAAGTGAGAGATAGGGATTAAACATTTCTTCCTAGAATAATCAAATGCAACTACATTTTCCCACTACTTCCTTATTTTATCACAAGGATATAATGAAAAAAACATGGGTTTATTGTAGATGTAATGAAGCATTTGTGTGTAAGATCCTTGACAAGTTTATAATAAGTGGAATCAATATATGGATCAACAACTTAAGAAGATTTCTTAGTTGATCCTTCATTTCATATATGACATATTATTTTATATATATATATATATATATATATAAAATAAGTCATATATATATATATATATATATATATATATATATATATATATATATATATATATATATATATATATATATATATATGTCATATATGAAATGAAGGATCAACTAAGAAATCTCCTTAAGTCACTGATCCATATATTGATTCCATTTATTATAAACTTGTCAAGGATCTTACACACTAATTCTTCATTACATCTACAATAAACCCATGTTTTTTTCATTATATCCTTG
Organism: Torreya grandis; assembly: GCA_037957365.1. NCBI lineage: Eukaryota > Viridiplantae > Streptophyta > Pinopsida > Cupressales > Taxaceae > Torreya > Torreya grandis. The sequence continues at coordinate 12,806 of JARHVA010010677.1, read as the reverse complement.
TGATATATATATATATATATATATATATATATATATATATGTATATATATGGATTTTTATGACACATCAAACATAATTTTATGAACTAGAATAGTGATAAATAAAAATCAATGTGAAAGGAATCAATACAAGTTTATATGAACCCAAAAAGGAAGAGGGAAATAATCAACAAGGCATTGATTCTAGCCAAAGCAATAAAAAAACTTAGAATTGAGATCAAGTTGAATAAATAGTGAATGAATAGAATTTTTAAGCTAAAAAGACACACACACACACACACACACACACACACACACACACACACACACACACACACACACACACACACACACACACACACACACACACACACACACACAAGATGAATCTAATGAAATATATATTGATCAAGGCTAAACCAATCCTAATGTGGGTGTAAATATGTCCAAAAATATCATTTGTACACGAGTGGATAAAGAGTGATAATGCATGAAAAATATGCAATGAAAAAGGGTGTTATACCAAATTATGTGTTTGTGGTATCTTTAATAACACAATATGTGGTGACATTCATATATATATATAAGATGAATCTGATGAAATATATATTAATTAAGGCTAAATCAATTCTAATATGGGTGTAAATGTGTCTAAAAATATCCAATTGTACACAAGTAGACAAATCATGATAATGCATGAAAAATATGTAATCAAAAAGGGTTTCATAAAAAAATTATGTGTCTGTAGTATCTTGAATAACACAATATGTGGTGACATTATTTGGAATTAAAACATGGAAACACACACTCAAAAGTGTCAAAAATCTCATCTAGAAATGTGGATATGAATAAAGTAGTTGAATAGAAGTGTTGGGGAACTTATGAAGTGGAAGAGAAAAATTAGATCACTTATTTTTTTACATGCAAGGTCCAAAATAATATGAAAATTATTCTCATGTATTTTTATTTTCATATATTCTCACTCTGCACTACATTTTTCAACAGTTATAACTTACGAAAAAAATATTCATCTTTCCCTATGGAAACTTGAGCATAATTGAAATATGTGAAGGATTAAGGAAAACAAAGATAGATTTTATGGATTATGATAAAAAAATGAATAACATAAATATCATTGATTTCATTAGTCCCTTAATTAGTGGAAACTACTAAAATAAGACAATTTAAAAAATAATTAATGAATCATTGAAAACAATTCCAATGATAGAGAAACCATTGGGTTGTGAATTGAAATTTCTCCATGGGAAATATTTGCTTTAGTAAGTGTTAAATGCTCTATTGATTTATTTTTATCTCTAAAATTATTGTAAGTGATTAATAATTTAATATGAGAAATTATTTTAACACCATGTACTATATATATATATATATATATATATATATATATATATATATATATATATATATATATATACAAACCCATAAACAATGTGTAATTTATGATATAATCATATTTACCCTAATATAATTTAAAAAAATCATACCTAATTGCACACAGGAATATTCTTAATTAATTGAAATGTCCAAAACTAGGTTTACGATAATAATTTTAATGTTTTACAAATTTTTAGATAGCCAAATCCTTAAAGTAGTTTGTAATTATCAAATTAGCATGAAAAATAAATCCCATAAATGTTTTGATGAAATTTTAACTTTTAAAAATTCACCAAGAGTATATTGTTAGATTCCTGGTTATATTGGGACCATACTAATATTTTATTAAAAATTTGAAATTTATCTAAAAATAAAAATGATGAATTTTATCCTCGACTCTTAGGATCCAAAAACCTCACTCAATTTTTCTGAATTCACTATAGCTCATTGGGAATCTAATATATTTATTGGAAACTAATGTAAGTAGACCTCTTCGAGGTATACCCAACTTGGTCTTCTAGGTCTCTCAATAGGTTTTGTATCCTTGTTGAATGGCTATGATAAACTCTACATATTTTATTATGTCTTATCAAGAAGTTTTAGGGAATTTTTAGTATATATTTGATGTTATCCACTTTAGTATAGCAAAAATTTCCTCCTTAGGCTTGATTCTTTCTTACAATTTCAAACAAGACTTTGTATCTAAACATATGGCTTGTAACTTCTTCACTAGGTCTTGAACTTAGAATTAGTCTCCTTTTGAATAAATAGGTTTTTTATATGTTTAAAAATATTATCAATTCCTCTCTTTTTTATTGACTCTAGGTCAAAATTTTATTCTTCCTTCTTTATCATTTTCTTACAAGAACAATAAATTATGTATTTTAGGCCTTGCACATAAACCTACAGAAAACATAGTCCTTTATATATTCACCTTAAAATATATTAAAGTATTTAAACCAATTGTATTAGTTTAAAAACACATATAATAATCTAATCACAAAATTTTAATTTGATTTTAATACGTTGGTAGCAATATATTCACCTTTTTATAAGCTTAAACCCTTCTAAAACCCTTACCTACAGGTCTATAGTTTGTATTTTGTAATATATATATATATATATATATATATATATATATATATAAACATATTAAAAAAATTTGAACCAAATTTAACTCTTCATATAATTTATCACACACCTTTCTACAAAGTTTTAGATCATTTCTCTCATTTGTTTGTAAGATATGGGATTTGTATTGCTACAAATAGATTTGTAGGCCTTCTTTAAGGACTGTATGTCTAAATTTTTAATATAAATTGAATTATATGAGTATAAAACACTTTTAAAAAGTTTAAAAACTTCAAAATACTCATCTAACATTATTATACCAATTTTTAATAAGTTTGTACTGTTATTTTTCAAGATATAAGGTTTTTAGATCTGTCAAAACCTTAGTTCATTGTAGTGGGCTAAGGGCTAATTATGGATAAATATATCACTTTATGAACTATAAAATATTATAAATTGTTTATTAATTACATAACACAATCTTCCTATTCTTAAAATTAATCTTTATACCTAACAATCACAGAATTGTGTGATTAAAGTTCCTTTCTTCAGACTATGTTAAACAATACCATGTCTACAAACCTTCCTAGCTTGAAGATTTTCATATAAATATGAAAAAATATCATATAATAATAAATAACATATATTAATGTATTAAATAGCTTCATATATCATTCAAAATAATACCAAGGTTCCTTTTATTTATACATCTTCAAGATAAAGGATATACATACCCTGCTAACTATTACAGACCATACACAAACCTACAGACCTTCACCAACCACCCTTCTATACTTGTATTTCTTGTATTTATTTATTTATTCATTCCTCATTTCATTATTATAAGTAAATAAATTTTTTATATAATTATTAATATTGGTCTCTTCTTATTTTATCCACCATGTATTTCTCAACCACTTTCAAAACTCATCCAAAACATGCTTGTCTTAGACATAAACGTAGATTGGATATTTTTAGAGTGGATTTAGGATAGACTTAAATTTATTATAAGGTTAAAATAATATTTTTATACTGTAAATACCATTTAAAAATGTACTAAGACCTTCACAACACAATAAAACCCTTCAAATCCCTTTGATAAACAATTCAAAGTTTTTGAATTCCCATTTTGGTGGAAAACTAAAAATGGAGCTATAAGACCAAATCCTAAAATAATAATGACTTGTACACTTCCTAAGGTACCTAACATTACCTTACAAATTTAAAAATAATCTATTTAATACAAATAGAAGCATAAACAACTTCTTATTGACCCTAATTGATCTCTTAAACCTTCTAAGTCTAAACATTGACTTATTAAACCAAAATTCATATTGACTTAATTATGCTCTTACATCATACTCCCCAAGTGGAAAAAATTTAGATCTATCTAAAATGTATATTATTATTCTTATTCCAATTCTTATTGTCCTCTTGTCTACCTCTTCTACTATTTTGGTTATGAATTTTCTCCTTCCATTCACTCTCTTTTACTTTCTTATTGATCCTTTTGCGTGATCTGCTCTCACCTTATCTTGACTAGTTGTATTGGTAGTTCACATTCCATATTCATTAGATTCACACTATTTAGTTTTTATTTATCTTATTCATCCTCCATTTATACTTCCTCTACTTCACTTTTATCAAAATACGCCACTGAAATTTTGTTCTCAAGTATCACTCCTTTTGATTTCCAATCTCTTTATCATGGCTTTGTTAAGGCATACCCATAGGCTCCATAATGATCTATTATTTTTAACATGTATATTATTTGATATTCATGTAATTTCAATTGTGAATAACACTATGACAACATATAAAATATGACTATTAACCAATGAATAAACTTAACTTGTCTTTTCTTTCTTGGGTTTTCTTCTAGTGACCTCTTTCTTTGTAGTTTGATCTTTATGTGACTTATTTTTCATCCACTAATACTTTAAATTTATGAAGAGTCTAAATGTTCTCCCATTTTCCTTATTTTACTTTGAGCTCTTGTGCCTTAATGCTTTCCTTCTCCATGTAGTCATAAGTATCTATTGGAGTTTTATATCCATACCTAAAAAAACATTCTTAAAATAAATAAAATAACATGTAGGAGATTCAATGGTCTATTCAAGGATTTTATGATCTTCTACACCTTATTTCTTTCCTATACCATTATCAAGTTCTTTGCAAGATTGTTTTGATACTCTTGTCGTCCTTCTAGGATCTTTATCATTGGCTTCATTATTTATCTTTTATTTGTCATGTTATGATGACATATTCTCATTCATGGTTTGTTAAACCATGCCTTATTTATATTTTGGCCTTGATATTGGTCTAAAATATTCCACCTTTCTATTTTAGTTCTCTTGAAGTTTCTCCTTATTACAATGCTCTTCATCTGATAAAAATATGATTTCATCCCTTTATTCTCTTTAAATTTTGATCACCCAAACTTGTTTATTTATCCTCTTACATGGTTCTATTCATTAATTTTTTATGGAATTTGTTCCACATTTTCTCATGACTTAACTTGTTCTTATTTGCATGTAGACTTGTTTATCTTCTTTCATCTCTATTACTGGACCTATAATCTTATTGTAATGTCTTTAAGATATTTATCATGTACTTCATATGCCTTGATTATTTTATTATCATCATGAAATATAAATTATGTCTCATTATTTATATCATGCACCTAATATTTTTAATCTTATTTCTTATATTCATCTCTCTCATCCTCTTGGCTAAGGATCATTCTTTTATATTATTTTTCATTTGTAGCCAACTCCTTATGATTCCTTAGTATTTGGTATTTCTTATCTTTTTCAATGTTTGAGATATCAAATTAGGCCTCAAGTTCATAAAATTTCATACCTACAATCATACATTCAAACATACTATTAGAATCAAAACATTGAGGCTTAATTACCTCTTCTATTTCGTTATTACTCTAACCTTTAATGAGGCTTATCAATTGATGTTTCTCTTCTACATCATCTTTTTATAAAATTTCACCATCTTATGGATCACATATTATCTATTTTTGTTGTTATATTAACAATGTATCTTCTCTCCTTATGTTATTTATCATCTGTTTATTTATTCCTTCTCTTAATCAGTAGCTTTGCATGATATTTCACCTTTTTCTCAATATCCATCCATACCATTGGATTTCCTCTCCTTACATGTGCTCCATCATGAACCTCATCTACTTTATCATTTGATTTAACTCATTTATTTACACTTTGTTCATCACTATTTCTTTCTCTTTCCTCATTTTCTCTAGTAAGTTTATTTCACCTTGAATTTTTTCTCACCCTAGTTTCTATCCTCTACATAGTATGTTAAAACTCTTTCCAAGTCTATTACATCTTGGATTGTTTCTCTTCAGCCTTATTATGATCCTTTCTTCACATTCTTAAGCCTCACTAGGATATATAAATAATTAAACCTTCTTACCTTCTCCTTTATTAAATAAACCTCCAAAATTATTTCATTATAACATGCACTTATGTAAAATCATACTCTTATCAAGAGCTTATGTTAATCTCTACTGACAGTCTCACTATGCCCTTAACTTTTGGTGTGTCTTAGGATATGCATGGTCAAATTATGGCTTACATACATCTTTTATATTCTTTTTACATTTTTCTATGTTAAGTATTTTACCTATGGAATAACCATGGCTAAGTAGACTATATATAAGAGGTAGTGGTTAGTCTTTGATCATCATGTTAAGTATTCTTCTCTTAGTGTATTATTGTGGAGGTTACCCCCTTAAAGTGGATTTTCTATATTATCTAGTATTCTATTCTACTTTTAATTATTGTTATGTGATCTCTCATATTTGCTTATTATATGTGATATAAAATCATTCTAAGTGAACATCGAAGTAATTTCATTACAAGTGGTATTAGAGATTTGATTTGGGCAAGTTTCCTATGATGTTTTTTTGGATCTACTTAGGTGTAACTTCAATGAGGGGAAGAAGTGAAAAAAAATAAATTTCAATCTAGGAATAATTAATTTTTTCTATCAATGTAGTATTATTCAAAACACTTTTTTGAAAAAAAATAATTAAAAAAAAGTTTGGAAAAAAATTTGCTTTGCATAATTGCAGTAATTGAATTCATCTCGATGAGATGATTGCAATGGTATTTCCTATAGGTACACCTTTTTGTGCCAAAATGTTTTACCCTAGTGCATAAAGGTAGTCATTAGATTCATATTGGTGAGGTGATCACCATGGTACCATCTCTTGGTATATTTTTTTTTAGGTGAAAACCCTCATAGGGTTTGTATATGGTTGATCACTCTACACAAGGATTAAAAAGGGTCAAGAAACTCTTAAGACTCCTACCAATGACATGAAATCTAGAACTTTAGATCCTTTGATTTCTCAACTTTAGGATGACATAAAGGGCTTGGTTTGGCATGACGAATTTGTTTTAGTTTACATTGATATTTTAGGGATGTATATAGAGATTAATGGGGTTCACAATCAATTGAATCAAATCACTACTTCATTAGCTACTCTTTCATCTCAGCTACAATCAAACAACCCTCCACTTCATCATTTAGGTCCTCTTCCTCGCAACACTAACAAATCTAATTCTAGTGTGAAACTGATGTTATCTAAAGTGGGCATGAATAATTTTGATGTTAAATATCCTCTCACTTGGATTACCCAAATTGATAATTTATTTGATTTTCATCAAACTCCTAGTTCTTAGAAGGTGATACTAGCATATCTATATCTGGAACCTAAGTAGTTCATTTGGTATCACTGGTTGTGTGATCAAAATAAAAAGATAGTGCTCCTATTACATGGTATATTTTCACTGATGATTTGTTTTCTCATTATCAAAATAATTTTGCTAAGAACTAATTCATCGAATTAGCTAAATTATGGCAAATAGGAATTATGAAGGATTATATTCATTAGTTTTAGAATCTATCCTTACAAGTGGAAGACATCATTGAGGAAAATTTGACTGATCTATTTTTAGGTGGTCTCAAAGGTAGCATCCAATTGGAGGGTTGTATGTTTAACCCAACATATGTATTAGAAGCTATTCCATGGACATGTATGATATAGGAAAAAGAGATAGTCAAATGGAAAACCTTAACTACTATTCATGATCACACCTTTCTATCACCATTATATCCTCAACCCACCAGACTAACACTTCCACAAATTGAGAAGTCATCCAATGGGTTTTGTTATGGTTGTAATAGAAAATGGATCAAATACCATCATTTTACTAAAAATAAGATATTCTACATCAAAAGTGCTAATGAGGATGACGATGATGAGGAGGCACTTGGAAAGTATGAAGAAGGTCCTAAGGAGGAGTCTGAAGACTCTCAACCTACTATTTCCTATCATTCCCTTTTAGGTATTAGTACTTGCCAAAATCTTAAGGTGGTGGGTTCCCTAAAGAAATAGAAGGTCACTATTTTGATTGATTCTAAGAGAACACACAACTTCATTAATAATAAGTTGGCTACTTGCTTGAATTATTTCATTTATCCTATTCTAGAATTTCAAGTCATGATTATAGATGGTGGTGCTATCATCTACTTAGAAAAATTACATAGTATTAAGCTATCCATGGAAGACTACTTGTTCGATTATCTTATGTTTGTCATTCCCATAGTGGGAGTTGACACTATTCTAGGAGTATAGTGGCTCACCACTTTGGCTACTATTGAGATGAATTTCCAAGAATTATTCATGTATTTTTATTCTGAGGGAAGGACATTTGAGATAAGTGAATTAAGGGCTAAATCTCTACAACTCATTATCTCCCATCAAATGATAAATATTATATGAAAAGGTGCTAAAGGATTTGAAGCTTGTTTTTTCCCCATAGAGATTCATCCAACTTAGCCATTTACACCTCCTGATCTATAATGAGTGATTGATGTCCATTTAGTTATTTTTCATGACATTTCAAAAGGACTTCCACCTAGTTTCATGCGTGATCATGCTTTCAAACTTATTCTTGGTAGTACACCACCCAACATCAGGCCATAAAAGTATCTATATGCCCAAAAGATTGAAATTGAAAATATTGTACAAGATATGTTGGATGCAAGAATCATTTACCATAGCCAAAGAAAATATTCTTCACCAGTTATTATGGTGTGAAAGAAAGATGAAACTTAGAGGATGTGCCCTAACTATAGGGAACTCAATAAGTACACTATCAAAGATAAGTTTCCTATTCCTATCATTGATGATTTTTTACATGAATTAAATGGTTCTCTTTATTTTACCAAGTTATATCTATGTTTTGGGTATCATCAAATCCATATCCATGATGAAGACATACCCAAAACTACCTTCAAGACTCATGAGGGGCATTATGAGTTTTTGGTTATTGCTTTTGGGCTAACAAATGCACCACCTACCTTTCAGAGTTTGATGAATATTATTTTTAGGCCATTTTTGAGGAAATTTGTTCTTTTATTTTTTGATGATATCCTCATTTACAAAAAAAATTAGGAAGTCCATTTGCACCATGTGAAATAGATACTCTCAATTTTAGAACAACATCAATTGTATGCCAAATCTTCCAAATGTAATTCTAGAGCTTATGAAGTTGAGTATTTGGGTCATATAGTTTCACATACAAGAGTAAAAGTGGATCCTTAAAAAAGCCAAGTAATGGTAGACTAGTCGATTCTTAAGACAGTCAAGCAACTAAGGGGATTTTGAGGGCTAACTTGTTACTATAACATGTTTATCAAAAATTATGGTAGCATTATATCCCCACTCACATCTTTGTTGAATAAAGACTCCTTTTAGTGGACTAATATAACTACCAGGGCATTTGGAAAATTGAAATTGATGATGTGTACCACTCTAGTGTTGGCTACTCTTAATTTTTTCAAGACTTATGTTGTTGAATGTGATGCATCTGGGTATGGTATAGGGGTTGTACTCATGCAAGAAGGTAGACCACTTACATTTTAAAGTCATCAACTAAAGGGTGAAAATTTGCATAAGCCCATTTATAAGAATGAAATGATGGGCATTTTGCATGTCATCAAACAGTGGAGGCCTTATTTGATGGGTCATCACTTTTAGGTAAATACTAATCATGATATTCTCAAATATTTTTTGGAACAAAGGTTATCATCATAAAAACAACATAAATGAGTAACTAAGATGTTAGGCTATGACTTTGAACTAGTTTAAAAGAAAGGCAAGGACAAGTAGTGGAAGATGAACTATCTAGGAAGGATGAATCAGTTGAGGCATTATTATGTATTATGACCATTCTATAGGTAGATTATCTAGAGGAAGCATGATTAGAATGGGACAAGGATAATTATACCCATGATTTGATTCATAATCCTTAGAAAGGTTTGGGTGGATTTGAAAAGTTCACTTGGAATGATGATGCATTATGGTATAAATACAACATATACCTATGTAAGAATTCTCTTCTTAAACAAAAAATCCTTAAGGAACTTCATGTAACTCTAATTGGGGGTCATTTAGAATTTTTGAAAACCTATCATAGAATCAAGCAAGATTTTTTTGTGGAAGGACTCAAGGGGCATGTCTAGAAATATGTGGTTGAATGTATGATCTATTAAAAAAACAAAGGAGAAACCATCAAAACCTTAGGTCTTTTACAGCCTTTAGCCATCCCTAACTAGCATTGGGAAGAGGTGTCTATGGATTTCATTATAGGGTTATTAAGATCTGATGGTCAAAATGTTATCATAGTTGTGGTATATCATCTCAATAAGCATGGTCATTTTATTTATTTATCACAATATTTGTAGCTATTAAAATAGCTTATAATTTTTTCAATATATTTTAGAAAGTACATGGTACCCTTACGATCAATATCAGTGATAGAGATCCCATCTTCACTAGTAATTTTTGGACTTAGTTATTTTCATTTTTGGGCACCTATTTGGCTTATATTTCATCCTATCATCCTTATAGATGGACAAATTAAGTTATTCAAAAAATGTCTATAAGGATACCTCCATTATTTTGTTTTATAAAAATAGGATAAATGGGTTCATTAGTTACCACTTGTTGAATGGTGGTATAATACTTCTATTCATAGTTATTATAAAATGTCTCCTTTTTTGGTGTTGTATGGATACCACACTCCATCCATCACTTCAAACTTGAAGTTCCATCCTAAGTTTCATGAATTTGAAGAACATATTCACCATCAATAGGAGGTCTTTGCTAGTTTGCATGAAAATTTAGCCATGACCTAGAATCGCATGAATTAGTAGGCAAATCAATACAAGAGTGAAAGGAAATTTGACATTGGTGATTGGGTATTTAATTTTATATATCCATATAATAAAATGTACTTGAATCAATAAAAAAAGGATAAGAATTTGTCCCCTAAGTATTATGGGCCTTATCATATCATGCAAAAAAAATTGGTGTGGCCTACAAGCTAGAGTTTCCTTCCTCCACTCACATGCATCCAATATTTCATGTATCATGCCTAAATAAATTCATTAGAAATAAATTTACTACCTAGATTGAGTTACAAAAATTGGATGAGGAAGGAAGAGTTATTATTGATCTTGAGGTGATCCTTCATATGTGCACTAAGTAGTTGCAGTCTCAAGTGATTAAGGAGTACCTGATCAAATGGAAGAATCTACCCTATGAATATGCTACTTGGGAGGACAAATACTTTATGCAGAAACATCCAAAGTTGATTAAACATTGAGGATAACATTGTTTTGAATGGGAGGGTCATGTTGTGCCCTTAACATTTGGAGTGTCTTAGGATATGTGTGGTTGATTTGTGGCTTATATACCTATTTTATATTCTTGTTACATTTCTCTATGTTCTTAGTTAGGTTGGCCTATGGAATAACCATGGATAAATAAAATATATATAGGAGGTAATGGTTATGTTTTTATCATCATGTTAAGTATTATTCTCTTAGTGCATTATTGTGGAGGTTTACCCCTTGAAGTGGCTTTGCTATATTATCTAGTATTCTTCTCTGCTTTCAATTATTATTGCGTGATATCTTATATTTGATTATTCCATGTGATATAAAATCATTATATGTGAACATATAAGTAATTTCATTACAATTATAATGTAAGTATACCTCTTCTAAGTATACCCAACTAGGTCTTCTTGCTCTCCCAACATGTTTTGTAGCCTTCTTAAATGGATATGACTAACTCTACACATCTTATGTATTTTTAATACTTTTGATGGATGTTTTAGTCTCTATTTTATTTTATCCACTTTAGTAAAAATAAAATTTACTCCTTATACTTGATGCTTTCTTAAAATAGCAAGCCTTTGTAACTAGACCTATGACTTGCAACTTATTCATTGGATCTTGACCTAAAAATTGGTATCCTTCTAACTAATTAGGTTTCTTGATATTTTTAATAAGAATAAAAACTCTTATATTTTTTAATTGATTTTAGGACAAAATTTTAATCTTCTTAATTTATCATTTTTTTACAATAACACCACATCATTTTCTTACAAGAACACCAAATTTTGTCTTTTAGGCCTTCCACATAAACCTATAGAAAACATAATACTTTATATATCACCTTCATATATCTTCAAGGATTGAAACCACTTGGATAAAATTAAAAACACATACAATCATATTTTCACAAATTTTAAGATTATTTAAGAGGGTTGTTAGAAAGATATTCACCTTTTTCTAAGCTTAAACCCTTCCAAACCCCTTACCTAAAGCTCTATAGTCAATATTTTTGAAATAAATCTCTCTAAAATTATTTTAAAACTATAAAATAATGTTTAAACATTTCTATAATTTTTCCCACACTTTCCCACAAAATTTTAGATCATTTCTCTCATTTTTTTACATGATCTGGGTTTTTAGTGCCACAAATAAGAGTTTTAGGTCTTCTTTAAGGACTATAGGTCTAAATATTTAATATAAATTAAACTAATGGAGTTAAAATAACTTAAAATAAGTTTAAAAACTTCAAAATAATCATAATACACACTTATACCAAGTTTTAGTAGGTTTTCATACTTAGTTTTAAAGATATGAGGTTTTTAGTTCAGCCAAAACCCTAGTTTATTTTAGTAGGCTGAGGGTCAATGATTGAGAAATAAATCAAATTATGAAATTTAAACTATTATGAATAGTTTATTAAATACCGTAAAATACTCCTAGTATTATTATAATTATTTTTTTATGTAAAAATCACAAAATTACATGATACAAATTCCTTTCTTCAAATCGTGCTAAATAGTATCATGACTACAGACCTTCATGGCTTCAAGATCATCATATAAATATGAGAAAAAGATCATATAATCATAAATAAAATATATTAATATATTCATGAACATTATATAGAAATAA
>JARHVA010010676.1:135000-141363 GCA_037957365.1 Torreya grandis | reverse complement strand
TTAACCTAATTACAAGTTTAGGATTGATTTAGGGCTAAATTAGCCTATATTTCCCAACATACTGAGCCAATTTGTCAATTGTTGGAATTAGTAATGCAAGATGGATGAAATTGAACCTTATGAACTTGATTTTACCTATAAAATATATAATTTGGGGGCTTAATTGACCCCAATATCATAAATAAATAAATAAAAGAGTCCACCAATTCAATAATGAAAGAAATTGGGGCCAATTTGAGCCCCTTAAACCTAACTATAAGAGTAATACATGATGCATAGCTAAATTAGGTTTAATTATGTTATAAATTGATCCAATTAGTCAATTGATACAATTAAGGAAATTATTTGGGAAAAATTAGGCTATGTGAACCTAATTTACATGGGTCAATTGATTGTATAGGATGTAACATATGGTTTAGTCAACCCTAATTTTATTATAAATACAAATGTGAAGGTAAGTGGGGCCAATATAAACCCCTTGAACCTAACTGTGAGTCTATGATGCAATTCAAGGGGATAAGTTAGCTCTTGTTTCATGACATATTTACCTAATTAGTCCATTTTTATAATTATTATTTGAATTTGGATGAAATTGAACCTTGTGAACCTAATTTTGACTATATGGAGGTAATTTAGGGGTCAATGAGCATAATATTATAACAAAATAAAGTAGAAAGTCCACCAATTTAATATATGATCACATAGGCATAATATATATATAACACATACACATTATAACATCTATGTGTTATACATGTTATTGTATAAATAGATAACAAGTCATTATCCAACATTTATTTTAAGGGTAGTTCAATAATTCTAACCCCATAGACATTCTTTGCATAATTCCACATTTTCCATGGTGAAGACAAGAGGAATAAAATTATTCTTTGGGTCCCCCACCATCAAAAGGAATCAAATTATTATTTGCTTCCACACCATCAAAAGGAATCAAATTGTTCTTTGTCTAGTTATGGGTGATGTAGCTCATTCAAAGAAGAAGAAAAAGTTAAAGCATAAAACACCAGAGCAATTAGAAGAGTTGAGATAAAAATTAAAGGTATGAATGTAAGAATTTATTTGGAGACAAGGCATAAACACCATCCCTAATGAGCCAAATGTTGTAGATAATGATGAAATTAATAATAATTAATTGAATAATGATGATGAATATTTACCTAGAAGTCCAAATTATGTTTCTAGTCCACACTCAAAGTATAAAGTTTTTTAATTTGTTGATGATGAATCTATGAATGATGATTTACCCCTATTGATGAAGATAATTTCATGGAAATACATACTGATGAAAGTAACACTGAATACAATGTCATCCCATAACTAATAAATGAAACTAAAAATGAATAAACTTGTAGTGAACATAATAATTTTGAAATTTCCTCTTAACAAATTCCACCATTAACAACACCTTCAAGGATTGTGCATAGAAAATGAAAGTACTTAATTGAAGTTGATGAAAACATTTTGAAATCAATGCATAACAAAATTTATAACTACCATTCAAGAAGGCTAGATGAAACAAATTGGGATAATTTATTTGATAAATTAGATTTTGATAGTAAAAAATGTCAGGATTTTATTTCATTGATGAAATTAATTAAGATGAGACCTAGAATGTACACCCTAGGACTAAGAACATCTAATATGGATGATGAAAATAAAAAAATAATGTTGAAAATATACATGATGCATATCATATTATAGGCCTAAAATCATGAAATAAAGATTGTAATGTTGTTTGATGTATAATTACAACTTGTGTAGTAAGTAGTCAAATAAATAAAAAATAATTAATTTAAAAAAATAATCGAACACTGGACATAAATATAAAAATATTAATGAAAGCAAATTGGAAGATGCCAAAAACCTAATGATGACAATACTACTGAGCTCTGGGCATTCTTTATTAGAATTATATGAAAGGACAAGGCTATAGTTGATGTTCTCAAATATTTACTTGCATAATTTTGGAAAGATAATACAAAAGTTTCACCCAATACAAGAGATGTAGTGAAAATAAGAGTTGGTTATTGTAACCATGAAACATATCCAAAAAATTTAGTTTTTGGAAAAATATCCACAAATGTCTATTAGTCAAAGATATTTTGAGATGGATAAACCATTTTATGTAAAAATAAATCACACATGCACTACTTGTTTTAGGCAACATGTTGAATTTTCAATGCACTATGATTTTTTTCACCATATACTTTATACTTTGCATACTAATAATATTTTATAGGAGTGTGGCAAAGAGGTTTTTCCAAAATCAACTAGAGAATTTCTTCCAACCATTTTTTGTGAAAGACTATATGGATAGTTATTTTATAATAAAGCATGTTTGGATGGAAACTTTATAATTTTTGGGGGATTTCTAAAATTAAAAAATTGTATGCATGAGGAGAGTACAAGTGTAATTGGACAGGAATTAATAGGTTTGAACAAATATAACTATGTGAATTATCAATTAAAATATGACAAAGAATCTAAAAGGTGTGAGTTTGTTACAAAATAGATACCTATTTCAAAATCTATGGTAAAATTTAGGGAGGAAATTATTTATGAGTATGCAAGGCACACACAGAGGGATAAATGGTTGGAGGAATATTTTAATCTAAGCAAGGGCACATTCCCACTTGGTTATATTGTTTTAATAGTTTAATTTTTTGAGAATTACACATTCAAACCACAAATGGAAGTTTAGTCATGATATTACAACTAAAGATAGGTTTTCATATTCATGCATGCAATTGATAGTGTAAATCAAGATTGAAAACTATTAGGTGGATACCGTTTCTATGTTAGTGATGAATAATCATATTATAAAAAGTACATGAAAGGTTGTTTTTAGATGTTCTATTGATATTTTACTGAGAGGAACATTAATTTCAATCAACATTACATTTGATTAGACAATCGCACATCACAATTCAAGAATACATAGGTGTTTTACTCATCGAGAATGATGAAAATTAACAATAGAACAAATCATATTTGGAGTTTTACTAAGGTTGGCCATAGAAAAGGGAAGCATGATAGTGTTGTATCATGTGTAAAAAGAGCAATTGTAAGAGAGGAATTAAATTTTGAAGATGTTGTTTTGACTAATGCAATAACCATTGTTGAATGGTGTAATGAGAGAATAGGCCACGATGGTCAATAAAATTATAGTATTTGTAGATATTTTTGGTTGATGGAAGAAGAATACTTGGAAAAATATGATGATTATAGGACTATAATAGAAGCAATTGAGATTCACTCATTTCATATCTCAAATGTACGTTCTTAGGCAAATCATATGAGACACTTGGCATGATTTTATTCTACATGCATGGAATATATTTGGAATGAGTGTGAGTCAAAAGAGTGGGTGAATGAATGGATTTGTAGACATCTAATTTCAATCGACACATATTAAGTTCCACTAGCATTAAAAATTATAGATATGACATCATCACATGACTTTGACCATGTATATGATCTAGTATAACCAAGTATAATATTAATCATTATGTACTATTTATTCTAATTATTTATCTTGATAATTTCATTAAAAGGGAATAAATTAAGTTATTTATTCTCATTGTCTATCTTGATACAGGGCATGTTTTTGTAGTTATTGCTGAGGAGGACAATAAAAAGGGAACATATTACTATTTATGCTAGTGTTTAGAGGAAAATTAAAATTGACATCCCAAGGCACACATGGAGAAAACATTATCTATCTCACTAGGTCAGTGGTTTTCACTAGAACTTTGCTTTGATGATATATTATTAAAAATTTAGCTGTATGGTTGTTTGAAGACTTTGAAACACATATGAAGATACTACACTATTAAAATTTGGTTCTTGTAACAAATATTCAATTGGTTAAATATCATGAAAGGTCATTAAAAAAGAATATATGAATATGAGTCAAACCATGAATCTATTATTTTAATATAAATATTAGAGCATATCCTAGTGGTTCGTTGGATTTAAATTCCAAAGTATATTGACTTGTCAAATATAGATATATTTAATTTTACCAAATTTTATTGATTTTTTAGGTAGTATATATAAATTTAATATTTAATTACTTACAATATTTTTGTAGGTTAATGGTGCCAAATAATATTCCAACTTAATGTGGTTGGCATTGTCAGTAAAGAATTTCATATTCTTGAAGCTAAGAGAATCTTAATAGAAGTGCTTAGTTATTACAAAAAGGTTGTTCGTGAGACTGAAATGGGTGGTAAATCTTTTGAATAAGTGTTATGGGAGGCAAATAACCTGGTCCTAGATTATATATGATACCCCATACATGTTGGTAGTGCCATTTTTTAGCCATTAAGCACCAAAGGTGGAGTTTTCTAAATGTGTCTTCAACTTTGACAACATTTATTATCAGTGTTTCCACGCTCTTGAATAATAGTGAAAACATGAATATAGGTGGGTTTGGAGGTTTATGTCATTGTATAACATGTAATTTAAATTTAAAAATGTGTTTAAAGTGATGGACTTGCACCTGGAGATCCTAGAGGTGGAAATGTCAATTGAAGGACATGAACTTGTCTCTTCACTGAAAAAGTTGCATTTCAAGACCCATTAATGCAACTTGTGCGACATATTGGTATATAAGGTTAAATTTAAATGTTTTGGGATGTGATTATAGGTATTAAATATTAATTAAATGGTTCTTTAATTTTTTTAATGACTTATAGTTTGTGTTTTATGCATGCTTATAGTTAGGCTAAAAAATTGCATTTTTATAATATTAGGAAGGGCATTCTTGAGACCAGAATGGGTATGGGTATTTTAAATAGGAATTATAGGAGGATAAAAAAATAGTAATAGATGTAATATATCACATTAGATGTATTGACAGTGTCAATTTCTAGACATAAAGCACCAAAGGTGGAGTTCTCTAACTATCGCTTCAACTTTGACAACATTTGTTGTCAGTGTTTCCATGCTCCTACACAATAGTGAAAACACACGTTCAGGTGGGTATAGAGGTAAAGGTCATGGGATAACATATAATTTTCCTTAAAAAATATGTTCAAAGTGATGGAATTTAACTTGGAGGTCCCATAGGCAGAAATGCTAGTTGTAAGATAAGAACTTGTCTCTTTGCTATAAAACATTACATTTTAGGACCTATTATTGAAACTTGTACCAAATATTAGTATTAAAGGTTACATAAACATTATATATATTTTACATACATGTTAATTTTTTTAGTTTGTGCCATCTACTTATGGTTTCTATTTTATGCATGTCTAAAGTTAGGCTAAAAAAATGTATTTTCTTGTATTATGAAGGGCATTCTTGAGGCTAGAATGGGTGGTGGGTGTCTCAACAAGGAGTGATCAAAGGATAATAACCTAGTCCTAGATGTTATCCACCACTTTTTATTTGTTTTAATATTTATTTTCTATCCATGATTCACTAGAGTTGGAGTTTTCCAACTATCACTTCAACTTTGACAACATTTGTTGTCAGTGTTTGCGTGCTCCTGAACAATAGTGAAAACATGCCTCTAGCTAGGTTTTTAAGTCAAGGTCATGGGATCACATGTAATTTTATTTTCTATATGTTTTAAAATTTATTTAATTTCACTTGGAGGTACCAAAGGCATAAATACTAGTTGGAAGACAATAACATGTCTCTTCATTTCAAAAAAGTTGCATTTTAGGACCCGTTACTACAACTTGTGCCACATATTGATATTGAAGTTTACATCAACATTATCAGGGATTAAATTAAAGGGATTAAACATAAAGTTTTGGGTTCTTATTATTACTCTAAATGAATTATGGTTTTTTTTATGCATGCCTTAATTTAGGCCTAAAAACTAAATTTTTATTGTATTGGGAAGGTCGTTCTTGAGTCCAGAATGGGTGGTGGGTCTCTTGATCAGGTGTGATGGGAGGGAAAAAATATGGTTATTGATGTTATCCAATACATTAAATGTGTTTTAATTTTTATTTTATAGCCATAAATCATTGGAAGTGGAGTTACCCAATTACCATTTCAACTTTAACAACATTTATTGTCTGTATTTCCATGCTCCTGAACAATGGGGCAAATATATGATGAGAAGATAAGAAATGGACAAGTTGATTGAAATGGAGAGGGAGATAAAATTTTTTGTGAAGTGAAATAAAATTTTATAACCACTAAAATATTACAAAGCCTTAGGAGACATGAGAAATATAAATTTTCACTACTTTAAATGGCCAAATAAGAGTCTCTAAAATAAGGGCATCAACTATATGGAGGAGATAACAAAACATCACTTAACTATTACATGAGTGAATTCAAGTTGAATCAAATGAGAGGAAAACATTTCAATAAAGTTAT
>JARHVA010010676.1:120000-130000 GCA_037957365.1 Torreya grandis | reverse complement strand
TAGGTTTGAGGATTTTATCTTTTTTTTTTTTGAAATAAAAATAACATGTACAAATTATAATGTGTATGCATTATCTATTCTTTACATAACATGTATGAGTTATAATGCAAACACATTATCACATGCATACATTATGGCTTGGTATTTTTTGAGCCTAAGTGGGTATAATATGTATGTGTTATAGACATTAGCATACATGTAATGTCTATAATGTGTACACATTAGGTAAAATATCCATATAATTATCCCCCAACTTCGTGCACATACCCTATACATTAACTAGTTTCGTTAAAATGGTTTCCAATTGGATCATTCTAGAAAAATAGTAAAAATTATATATATAAGAGTACAATGAATGGTTTATATATATTTTTCATTGCTTATTGTATATAATAGTTGGATTTATGAGTGATAATTTTATACCAAGTTTTCTTATAGTATGTGGGTTTTCTTGTGTTTTATATTTAACTTCTCCTTTGAATATGTATATCCTATTGTGTTTTTATGTCATACTTGAAGATTTCATTTTTATTAATGAATTTTATTTATTTCATGATTTTAGGTGTAATTAATTATATGGAAGATAAATAATCCCAACAAGTATACCCTAAAAACACACATTTTCCCTTAGACTTTAAATGGCCTATCCCATTGTCTTGATCACTGTCCCCATATATTAGAATAAGCTATACAACTTTGTTATGAATCAATGGATAAATATTTTGTTGAGAAACCATAAAAAAGGAAAATGGATATCCACCTCTACAAAATCATGACATATTAAAAAAAAAAAGAGACACTACAAAATAATTTGTAAGTGACAAAGCATCATCTAGTGGGGATGTTTGGGATCCATTCTAATGACAAACCTATACATTATGGGATTCCAATTAGATCAATTCCATAAAATGTTAATGGCATTGTTCCATCATTTGATATAATTTTTAGAATTAAAGGAGAGAATGGTTATTAATGAGTCACACATGGGAGAGAGAGATTTATCTCACCTATATCCTTGTAATCATTATCCTAATTTATACACTCTTAGCTCATGTGATACATGGACATAAATGTATGCCATTTTTTATGTAAATATGGTTTATGCATATGAAGATGGAAATGTTATGTTGCACCATCCTTAATTAATTATAATAAAATAATTTTTTATAGTGGTTGTAATGACCATCATGAAATAATTATCACTCCAATTATAAAACAAGGGTATTATATGGGATCCACTTCACATGTGCCCCTTTTACTAATAATTGGTAATTTTTTGAAGATCAATAGTATGAAATAATTTCATTTGGATTATCTATCTGTACATAACTTAGAACCCTTTAATTTTACAATCACACCAAGTATGTATGTTTGTATTTATCATGGTAACTTGCATGTAATGATTGAAGATGAGTTACTTAGATTCCCATTGTTACATCCTGATTTATCACTAAGTTGATTTACCTAATTATTTGTGGATTATTATGGTTGTTATATTTAGTAGTTACTTTAAAACTAACTATGAGTCATGATATGTTATGAGATAGTTGTATGTTACTTGGATTTCATGATTTCATTGCTATGAGTTGGATATATTATGAATTATGTATATAATGATTATGTTACATTTATTGTTACACCATTATTTTATGATATATATCATGATATATTGGACTAACTACATTCTTGTCGTGAGTTGGATGTAGGAGAGTTCATCCCTCAGAGCATGACAAAGGGAGAGCATCATCAAAGAGGGTGATGTATATGGAGATGGGGAAGGGAGATAGAGAAAACTAATAAAACCCATGTACACACCACATTAGATTTTACATTTTATATGCATTGTGTGTTTAGATTGTTAGATTTATTATGTTTTTAAAGTAAATTAAAATTATATTCTATATTTTGTGTGTTAGTGAATGTTAGTTTAAGTTTAGTAATTATAAATGAAATAAATCTTGTGTAAGTTTGCATTGTGTATATTTTACATAGATTTAGTGCATAAAGTTATGGTATAATTGTATTATGTTACTATATTCATATTGATTATGATTACGGGAATAAAAATCTATATGGATAATATCTAGTTACTATTATATATAGACTATTAAAAATTCTCTTATAATGTTTTGGAACATTAGTTATTATCATTGATATTTAGAATATCAATATATGCCTGAAGGTAATAAGATAACAAAAGATGTATATAGTTTATATAGAATAGTAATAAAGTGACAATTATATTTATATAATATTATTATCAATATGATACTAATTATCCAATTTACATTTATTGGATAAAAGGATATCATCCCTTTATTGTTAGATTACAATATTATTTTAAAACCATGATATTGTTTATCTTTAAAGTTTTTTACAAATATTATATTATAGCCTAATATCTAAACCTAATCTTTCTAACATGCATAGAATATGTTGAAGTGGAAGTAATACTTATAATTGATGATAATGTTTTAAGTGGAATTTTAGAGTGATTTACTCAGACTTGTAACATAGAGTAACATGCATAATTTTGAAATGAATATATTAATGATTAAAGAATTAGGGAAAGTTCAAGTAAAGTGAAATTAGGGATTTTATTAAAATTTTTTAATGGAAGTTAACTAGTCTTAGTCCCTACTTGGAATGGAAAAACATGATGAATGTGAGATAGGAGAGATTTCATGAAATTTTGAATGGAAAGGAATTGGATGAGTAGAGTAGGATACGAGGCAAGTCATGGAGGAAGACACACAATGAAATAGGAGAAAGTAACATAGAGCAATAAATAATTATAATATACTAGTTCATTTAGTATTAGATTGGAAATGACTAGAAAGGTTGGTGGAATAATTAATTTCATTTATTATAGAAATTTTGGTTATGTTTGGATTATTAGGGTTTTTGAGAATGTTTTAATATAAAGTAAAGAATGCATGCTTATCCCTATAAATGGACAAACCATCCACATAACTAATCCATATAAATATTAAAACCCTAAGACTGCAAACAATTTGAGTTGGTATTAAGACATTAGGGTAAATATTGAATGTAGTGGTTTGGCAATATAACATCCTAAATAAATATTAAACCTTGGATGATTAAAAATGACATATATGCATATCTAGACTAATTTTTTAGAATTGCACACACACTCACACACACACACACTCTCTCTCTCTCACACACACACATGCACGTGCGCACACACACACACACGTGCACACACACACACACACACACACACACACACACACACACACACACACACACACACACACACACACACACACACACACACACACACACACACACACACACACACTCATATATAGAGGAAATTAACACTATGAGTATATACTTATATATTTATACATATATTTAAATTTAATTTTGTAGAAAGACAACATATAGGCTATGAGTTCTTGATATAACTAAGTACAAAGGATTTAAAAATGGGTTAAAGAGAATTTGGGTTTCCATCAATTCTTTTGATATATTTATAAATATTTATGGGTTGTCATTTTTTTTAATTGCATAGACATGGGGACTGAGTATATGTGTATAAAGTCATATGGAAATAGATATTGTATATATATACCTAAGTTAACTATGTCTTTAAGTAAATTATGAACATAATACACATAATTTTATCCTTAGGTTGATTGTTTATTTAATTTAGTCATGATTAGTAAATATATAGATATATGTATATATCGACTATGTGTAATTAAGATGATTTATTGAATTATATATATATATATATATATATATATATATACATATAATGAATATATAGATATATGTATATATCGATTTATTGAACAACACACACACACACACACACACACACACACACACACACACACACACACACACACACACACACACACACACACACACACACACACACACACACACACACACACACATTCAAAATGTATTGGCTATGTATTATATTTTCAAATCTAGAATTCTATGAGGATTGTGTACTATACAAATACAAAACTATGATTTGAACTTAAAAGAACTTAAGATAGAGACTATATTGAACATGGTATACACATATATACCTATGACTATGTATATTTATTCAAACAAGATTGGCATATATATATATATATATATATATATATATATATATATATATATATATATATATATATATATATATATATAACAAATAATTAAGTTTATATGTTTTATGAATATACGTCATAAACCATATGTATCAAACACTACAAGATTATACTTTAATAGACTATATAATTGTTTAAATTGTGAGTATAAAAAAAGTTAGGTGGACTATGTGGATATAATTAAATATTTAGTGTTTGGGTCTCTAAAATAGTGAACACGTGAGGCCAAACGAGCCAAAATGGATCAATAATTTGTAATCTTTGAGATTAAATTGGAAACATACAAAATTGTATTAAGGATTATAAAGTTTATACTAAAAAATAGTTTGATCTTTTGTTTTATAGTAATAAAAATTAAATTAAGGGACAAGTTATTAGTTGTATAAACATCAAAGTTAAAAAAGAACAATGTTAAACACTGTTAGAATAATATTTTTCTTTTAATTACACACACACACACACACACAATGTATGTATGTGTATATATGTATGTATATATGTGTGTGTGTGTGTGTGTGTGTGTGTGTGTGTGTGTGTGTGTGTGTGTGTGTGTGTGTGTGTGTGTGTGTGTGTGTGTGTGTGTGTGTATTATGAAGTATATATAATACTAATATGTATATATATAGAATATACATATAAGATAACTTAGGTTCTCATATACATATATAGCCTATATTTATATAATAGGAAACATGCCTATACTTATAGAATGTGACAAATCAAGTAAGTCATGAATCTTGAAGGATGGAGAACTATAATTATACACATGAAGCCTAAGATCATAAATGAAAGAATGGATGTTTTGTTTATGTTTTAATTAATCTTTATATTAATTATAATTTCTAGTTTATAATAAGATTATGATCAATATACCATGATATTAATAGATTTAAATGTTTGAATTTTCTCTAAGATTTTAGGAATGCAGTCCAAGATTATATTTTAAACATTTGGGAAATAAACTTATTGTTAAATATTAATGCTGATATTCATTCATATGTTTGATGGACTAAATGTATGCAATGTGATTATTTTAGTAATTAAAATGCATTAATACTTTCTATTATAAATAATTTGCATTAGTTAATACTTGTTATTAAAAATAATTTACTTGAATATGTTGGTTATATTAATGTTAACCAAATCTTGCATTGTTGATACTAAGTAGTGAGATGGACTTTGTTGGCTTAGTTAACATCACCAATGTTAGATAAAGGTAATCTGATCAAGTGGTATGTATAAATTTGATTGATCCTAGAGATAAATAGTTATTTGAAAAATTTGGCCAAAGTAATGTTTAGATAGACATTGTCATTTCATATGTATCATTTATATGTTTATGCGATATCATGTTAGAATGCATTTTATTTATGGTACACATAATGTAGTAGAAATATTGTAGGATATGGGTACTATAATGTCTCTCTAGGTTCTCACATCATTAGTGTCTACCCATATGTGAAGGGAGGTCTATTCCCTATTTGGGGGATTATGCAGGGAATCGATGGTCCATGGTTAGTGTGGAAAAGCACTCGAATGATGCTCTCCCTCCCCATTACACTACTTATTGGAGACTAAACTTGAGATTATTAGAGATACTAAAGTTAGAGTGACTCAATATCCATGGAGAATTGTATGTATTTTTTGGTTTTTATGTTCAGGCATAATGCCTATTGAAAATGTAATTAATTAATTACTGTACATTAAAAGTAGTAGTTGTATTATTGTACCAACCATGGCTAGATTTTAATGTAATTAATTTCCTTATAGAGTTATGTTATGTTACGTATGATGCTAGTGATCAGTAACTATTAATGCTACATGTTTACATACGTTTAATGTGATTATTTAGTATGACAAGATCACTAATTAGATTCTTATGGTGTAAACTAATGAAATAAAGTGTTATGATTTTTTTTAAAAAATACTTCATTATTATAGTAAATCCCTATGGGCATGTTACACTATGGTATAAAAGTTGTGGTTCAAAATCTATGACTTAATGAGTTCATTAACATTTTCATATTCTTATGTCATCAAAAAGAAGAATGGTGTGAGGAAGAGCATTTGGTGAGGGTACTTCAAATGCCAATGATAATAACACTCTATTTGATCATAACCAATTTACCACTAATCAAGCAACAAAGCTAGATCATATTATTGTAATCATGAATGAGACTAAGGACAATATCATAGCCCTCAAACAAGAAATTCATGGACATGAGGAAGAATCCCATAAGGATGAGCTTGAATAACATCCTATTGAGCAAGAAATCCATCAAGAGTAGAGTCATGAGTAAGTGCCTTAGGACATGAGAGCATGTGTAGCTATAGAATTAGCAAGGGATATAAAAAAGGTGAATCCACCTAAGTTTTATGGAACTATTATGGGAGATGGAGCTGAAATATGGTTGAATAAAATGGAGAAGTATTTCAATATTTGAAACTACTCCTAGGTTATCAAATCCATTTGGGGAACATATCAATTGGTTAGAAAAGAAACTATGTGGTGGGCCAACAAGAAGTTAAAAATGAATCTAAACTTGACCACCATTACATGGGAGCAATTTGTGATACTATTCAGATCATGGTGTCTTTCACAGTTATAGTTTAACCAAAAGCTTACAGATTTCAAAATTTATATCAAGAAGACTTGTTAATGAATGAGTATTGGGAATAATTCACCAAACTTTTGAAATATGTACCTCAGTATCGAGAAGATGAGAGGTTCAAGATTAGGATGTTCATCATGGGATTAAAACCCTAGATTGGTGGAGAGGTGGACATTCATAGACCATATACCATGGACCAAGTCTTTGAGAAAGTAGTCAAATAAGAGAAAGTTAAAATATCTTACTTAGGTTAGGGACAAGTTTAAGAAAGAGTTTGGAAGTTCTAAGCCAACTTTAAAAAATAAGAACTAGAAGCAGAGGCGTGGAGACTCCAAGAGTTAGTTCAAGAGTTAGAATACCATATTTAATAGTGGTTTAGGTAGCAAGAAATGGGTAATGGTTTTAAAAATAGTTTCAAGGGAAACCAATAGTTTGATAGGAAGGGACCACCAAGAGGTTACTTCATATGTGGAGGTGAGCATTTTTCACATGAATGTACCTAGGATAAGTTGAGGAAAAAAGATTTGACCCTCAATAAGGAACTTTTTAGTAATGTATTCATGTAACAATTGATAATTAGTAAGCCTAATTCTAAGCTTCACCCATTGAATTGTCAGGTATTTTGTTTGAACATCTAGTTTACATTTTGATAGATATAGGGGCTACAAAATGTTTTATAGCTCCTAGAATTATAAATAAAATTTCTAGAAAATTTGGTGTAATGGCAAATGCATGGTTAGTAATATACAAGAATGATTCTAGAATCTAGGTTGAAAAGTGTTTAGTTAAAATAGAAATTATGTTGCTTGAATTCATAATAATAATGAATCTCTATGTAACACCACTAGGGTCATATGATGTGATCTAGGAATCAACTATATTGCAAAGCATAAGGCCAAGGTTGACTATTCTATGAAAAAGGTTGAATGTCTAGATGATTCTAGAAATTAGACACTAATTTAGGGTACAAAAAAATGAGTTAAGGCTTATGTAGATTTATATAATATAATTAAGGCTCAAGGAAAATAATGCCAAGCATTTATCCTCAAGATAAATGAAATGGAAGAAACTAAGGAATCATCAATTAAAGATTATCATTTCCTTACAAAACTTTATGATGTTTGCTTGATGAATTAATAGGATTGCCTCCTAAACAGGAGTTTGATTTGTCTATTGATATCAAACCAGGATAATAACCTCAATCTAAGGCACCATATAAAATGAAAACCATTGAATTAGTTGAATTGAAGGCGTAAATTCAATAATTTTTATCTAAATGTTTGATCATACCAAGTGTGTCACCATGGGGTGCACCATTTGTCTTCACCAAGAAGAAGGATGGCACTCTTTGACTTTTTATTGATTATAAAATATTGAATAAAGTGAATATCAAATATAGGTATCTGCTAGCACAAATACATGATATTTTCAATTAGATATTAGGAGTAATTATCTTTTCTAAGAGTGATATTAGAGATGGATATCATCAGTTAAGAATAAAATATGAGGATATTATAAATATGGCTTTTAAAACTCACTATGGGAATTATGAATTTACAGTTTTACCATTTGGTTAGATGAATTCACCTGCAACATCCATGAATCTCATGAACAATGTTAGAGATTATTTAGATCATTTTGTTTTGGTATTTTTTATGACATTCTTATATATTATAAGGATGAAGAAGAGCATATTAAACATCTAGAGCATGTTTTTCAATGCCTACAAAAGCACATGATGTATGGAAAATTGTCCAAGTGTGTAATTTTCCAAAAGAAAGTGTAATATCTGGGACATATTATCTCAATAGATGACATTTCTATTGATTTGGATAAGGTAAGATCTATTATGGAGAGGATGACACCAAGGAATGTCTATGAGATAAGGAGTTTCATTGGATTAGTAGGCTATTAAAGGATTTTTTTTTCAAAATTTTCTAAGATAGCTAATTTGATTACCTCTTCTTAGCATAATAATCAAAGTTTTATCTAGTCAGATAAGTGTGAAGTAATTTTTCAAAAATTGAAAAGAAGCCTTAATTTAACACCAATATTAAGAGTTATTGATCCCATTGGTCAATTTTCAATAATCACAAATGCATTTGGGGATGGAATAAGAGTCCTTATGTAGGATGGTGTAGTGTTAGCTTATCAGTCAAGGAAGTTGAATCCTTATGAGGTGAATTATGCCCTGTATGATCTTGAACTTGCAGTAATTATTCATGCTTTGCAAGTTTAGAGACATAATTTGTTGGTAAAATCATTTGAGCTCAAGATTGATAACTTAGAACTCAAATACATCTTTACCCACCTAATTTGAATGTTCATCAGAGATGTTAGTTAGAGTTTTTGTCTAACTATGACTTTGATATCAATTACATCAAAGACAAGTAAAATAGAGTAGCTGACGACTTAAGTCATAGAAGGTACATAAAAACTATGGCTACTATTAGGAGTACTTTTAGGGATTGTGTGATCAAATTCTTACTAGGATATGAACTCTATGACTAGGTCAAGAAAGCTTTGTCTAAATATGATCAAAATCTTAGGTATAAAGGATATAACTTAGAAAGTGATGGTATTTTGTGATACAATAGAAGGATGTATGTTCTAGATCAAAAGAATCTAAGGAGAATAGTGCTAAAAGAACTACATAATGACCCATATTCAAGACATATAGGAATAATCAATCTCATAATAGAGCTTAGAGCACTTTATTTTTGGAAGGAAATTAAGAAAAATAAAACGAACTTTGTGTCACATTGTCTAGAATGTTAGTGAGTGAAAGTTGAACATGTGCATCCAGTTGGGTTATTATATCCAAATGACATACTAGAATGGAAATGGTAGGTGATCAATATGGACTTTGTTGAGGATTACCATTGTCATGGATTAGGCATGACATGATCTTGGTTGTAGTTGATAAACTAACCAAGGTAGCACATTTTATACCAGGTAATTTGACTGATGATGCACCAAATATTATGAAGATATTCATAAAGGAAGTGTATAGATTACATGGATTTATAGAGAATATCATATTAGATTATGATCCAAGAATGATTTTTAGGTTTTGGTTAAATCTAAATTTTGCTTTGGGTATGCCACTATGCTTTAATACTGCATATCACCCATAGATTGATGTCAAACTAAGTGAGTTAATCAAGTGTTAGAGGATATTCATTTTATGTATTGCATGGATCAATCATATAAATGGGAAGAATACGTTACATTAGTTATGTTTTTATA